>OOFE01016608.1:2710-16017 GCA_900323365.1 Monocentris japonica
AAACTTCAACTATTGACTATCACTTCCTTAGGGCAGGACTGTTTTATTTAAGTGGGGTTTGGGAATTTCCAGGGGTTCTTGCGAGGGCCACAGAAAAAAAATGAATACTTTAATTTCACCATTTCATTTCCTGCTTAGCACAATGAGAGTAGGCATTGTTAGAACTCTTCCTACTGTTATTGGTTACGCCGTCCCATGCTATATCAAATCTGTAAATAAAACAGACGAGATGAGGGGCTGTAGACAATTGCTTCCATATCTATGAGAGGCCTACATGTGGAAAACGTTTTACATCTTAGTGAGTGAGGTAACTAGCTCACCACTTAAGCTGACTGGGTTGTAGTTCAGATGCAAGACAAGAAGTCTATTCACTGTTCCTGCGTACCCCAGGAGATGTAGTCGGGTCTTGTGGCTGCGCTGTACTCATCTATCAGCTGCTGGACCACTTCGCGAGAGTTGTCCAGCTCATCAAAGTTGTCCTTGAATATGTCCTCTTTGCGGAACTGCTCCAGGAAGGCCTCGCGCTTACGCAGTTTGTCGTACTGCCGGCATGTCCGCTCAAATAGCTGTAGAATAGCAGCAGAAGGGACAGGCAATGTACAATGAAAATAACAAAGGTTCTTATTCTGACATTTCTAAAACTTCAAGCTTTTTTTTAACATTTTGACTTAATTTATGAGCAGTAAAGATGAAGGAAAGCGAAATCCTATGATTTCATTGAAATGTACTGCATGATATGGTTGAAAGAAAATGTTATGTATAGTAATTTCCCTTACCTATATAAAAAAGTAGAAGCTTAATATAGGCACTGTGACAGTCCTTAAGTTTGCTTCAGCCATCTCAGGAAATGTAATTTCATGATGTCATAGGAGCCCATTTTCCTTCATCTTGACAGCTCATGATTCAAAACAGCAAAAAAACAATCTATATTTTGAGAAAATGTCTGCTTTTGCAGTATAACAACCCAAAACTCTTTAACTGCTACTGTGGCAGCTCAGCTTCAATTTTAGGACAATGTACAGTATGTCCTCAAGTATTTACTCAGAATAAACACAGGTCTGAGTAAATGAGTAAATGTACTCTGTAAATACATGCTAGAACAGAACGTAACTCAACAGGCCTGTGGTGGGATAGCTATGGAGAGTACTTACAGAGGAGATACTGGTGTGATTGGCCATCATCAGGCCGCTGACTCGGTGGGCGGAGGGCAGGTAAGGGGACTTCCTGGACAAGGCCACCTGGATGCTGGCGGGACCCCAAGGGATGAAACTTGCCAGCTTACGTTCCCGGATCCTTTGGAGGCTTTTATGCACCTACAGTCAGCAGAAACAGGTTTACATACTGACCAAACATGAAAAACTACTGCTTGTAGATTCTAGGAAATCTGGAAAGCTTGAGGTGATACTGTGACACTTTACGTGACTTGATGACGCCACTGTAACACGCATATACACACACCTGTGTGGGGTCGACCTCTCCCTGGATGATGTTGAGGATGGCGATGTAGCAGTGGTTAGTCTGGCGGTCTCTGCCTGTGGACACCATTACATTCTTGGGCTGCAGAAGCCTCCTCATCACATCTAGCACTGTGGTTTTCCTCACACTAGCCACCTGAGACACAGAAGGGAGAATAAATCAAGATAATGAAAGATACATGATCTTGGCACATTTGCCTGCTGTCCCAACACGGGAAGACACACTGGAAGCTGCTTAAAACGCCAACTAAAACTGCTCAGCATGCAAGATACACCTTGTGTATGCTATCCAGGAAGTAAATGACTTGATTGTCTTGTTTGACAGGTGCCCTGATCAAATCATTTAGAAAGACGGTTGATTCATCAACCGTCTTTCTAAATGCCATGCTTCTCAGATTTGAAATGATCTGACCAATAACAATGAGAAAATACAACTTCTGGAGGGATGTCTATAAATAGACAAATATACAACTTCAGCATGTAAGCACTAAAGTTCCTTTTAGAGGACATCTATTGGTATGAGACCACCATCAACTGACATTTCTTTAATGATGCTGAATCACTAGGATGCCCTGATTTTCCCCTCATCTGCTCCTAGTTTTTCTCTTGTCCCAAGTGATAGTGAGGTGAGCTGTAGTGAGGAAGTAAAGGAAAGGAGTGATAGTGGAAAACCTGTCAGGCATGTCAGACCTAACAGCATGACATCCCATTTTTCTGTTTCACACGTCAAAAATGTTCCTGTATCTGGTCAATGAACACACACAACTCACCGATTGGTCAGTGGTGAGTGGTGTGTAGCCAGTCATGAGGAAGTGCAGGCGGGGTGTGGGGATGAGGGACGCAATCAGACCAATAAGGTCGTTGTTCATGTATCCTGGGTAGCGCAGGGTGGTTGTGCTGGCAGACATGATGGTGGAAACCTGTTCGCAGAAAGGTTTAGTCAGAGACAAAGCCTGGAAAGAACACCAGAGCTTACATATGACTTGTAGAGCCTAAATTCAAAATGTTTAAGTGTAGGCTGCCTGCAAGCAAGGTGACAGTGACACGTTTTAAAAACACCCAAGTGCCACTCATTTTTGAGGAAGTTAAATCCAGTCTGGCGTGCAAGTGACTTGCCAAACTAGTTCATAAATCTCCTAGTAATTTTTGCCATGAGCATGATGTCGCTCATTCACAGTCTATAGTCTACTTGCATTTGACCAAGGACAACTTCTGAGACAAACTGAGAAACCTCCTGATGACCCTGACCGGTGAGCACAACGGGAGGAGATCTGAGAGCTGTGTCCCTGTGTGATATCTGTCACTCACTCACCAGCTGATTGATCTGGGAGAAAGAGGGATTCTGGATATGCAGCCTGTCTGTGGCAATGCGATTTAGAGCCGTGTTATCCAACACCACCTGACACAAAACACATAAAGTCAGAGGGCAATTATCAAACAAATGAAGAGAAGATAGGAGGCCAAGATTCCTTCCAGCACTACAACATGGTGAAAGGCAATATGCTGCTATGATGTTAAAGACAGAGTGAGAGGGTCTTAGAGTAATGAAGCAGTCAGAGAACCTCTTAAGAAGCAACAGTGTCCTGTTGTTAGGAAGGCTGAACATAAAAGCCACACTGTACAGTCGCAACAGGGGGACCAATTCTTGGGCAGATTCTATTAGCTCCCGGGTTAATTTAATCAAAGTGAGGGCCTTATGTAAGGCCCTGGAGGAAGTAGGTATTACAGAGGAAACACCATTACACTGTCAGGGCATCTCAGTCTAATACAATCATCAATTTAAGACTGAGATTTAATAAGCTAGATTTGCAGTGCCTCAATGCTAACGCTGCAGCTTGCTCCTTTATTAGCCTGCTCCATAAGCAGTGAGGTAGCCTAAAAATTAGCTCTTAAACGGAGTGCTTGTTAAAAGTTAAAATGTTAAAATTAGGTTATAACAGTCATATGGCCAAACAATTAGGCCAATTCATTTTTCAAATTATTAGTTTGACAAGACCTAGTCTCTGGTCTTTTAGAGGGAGATGATTGTTTTGGACAGAATGAAATTCACTGGTATCAATGCAAGTCCAAATATGAATTGTGGAGCTGAATAACGTATTGTGATATCAATTACATAATTTGTTATGATAAGCTACAACTGGGTAGCTAAATTAGAAAGCAATATCACAATTTCATGCCAAAGTAACAGTTACTGCCCTCTGGATCTGGATGAATTTCATGGATTAAATCTGGATAATGGATAATACTGTTCTTTAATGGCACATTTATGACAAACCCCATAAGGCATATCAAGCTGTACCATGAGCTAAACACTCCTAGCAAGTACTTACAACCTATTACAACCTCCCCCCCCCAGTTTTATCAAAAGAAAACTTTGAGCCAAATGTAAGAGTCTGACATCACAGCATAATCATATTGGGAACTTGGTTGAACCTTTTGCTCTGATTTAAATCTTTGAGAAAACGAATGACAGCAATAAGAGTATAAGAGTAAACAACATCCATTTATGAGAGCTGCTCACCACGCAGTCTGCGTTCTGGGTGAGCCTCTTCAGCGTGAGCAGTGAGTTGTATGGCTGGACGACCACGTCACTCATCTCATCCTGGTTAGGGAAGACAGAATAAGTCTGCACCAGCTTCTTTGGATACCTGGAGATCAGAGAAAAAATGATTTTTTCTTCTCCATACACCAAGAGGATTAAGGATAGAATGCGTCATAATGTTCATTCTTCATCAAGGTTGAGTTACTACTGGTCCAGGCGAAAGACATTTTTCCACAGGGTGTTTGTGTGTGTGTGAGCGTGCTGACCTGTCATTGAGTTTCTCAAGTAGATAGGAACCCAGCCCTGAGCCCGTCCCCCCAGCAATGGAATGGCACAAGACAAACCCCTACAAAGAGAAAAGGTTATTTATTACTTGCAGTTCAAGACAAATTTACAGCTACGTGCCACGTTTGCGTTGAGCCTACTGTATACTGTACCGACGCAAAAAAACTGAATGTGTGTGGGTGAGCAATTGCCTCTCTCCCTAGGCAGTTATATAAATGGGAGTGCAGCCCCACCTCACAAATAGGCTCCCTCTCCCCCCAAGACAGCCATGTAATACCTGCCTTCTACGCTTGCCCAGCTATTATCACCAGACATGCTACACGCCACACCCTGCCAACACACACATGCACACGGCAACCTTCCTATCCAATGCACACATGAGTGCACACACTAAATAATAATGTGGGGTCATAATGTGAATGAGTTACAGAAATTGCAGACCTCCAAGGGAAACGTGAGTGTTATTTTATGGGAGGCTGGCAGTTGAAGAAAGTTTATAAAAAAAAATTTAAAAAAGAGGAATAATACTGAGGCATGGCTGGGGCACCCATTTTACATGTACTTTCTATCAAGTCACTCATCTTTACGCTCCAGGGAAGGCGGTTTTCTACCACAGCAGAAATGCAGGGGTAAAAAAAAAAGTCTAATTCTGTATAGACAGAAAAATCTGTTCCCTTTCTCATTTCTTTCCAAAGGTCTCCTTAGCTAGGACAGTCAGTGTTAGAACAGAGAGGTATAGCACATCTTGGAGCCCATCCAAACTCCTGCAGATATTCATTCACTCAGAGCAGCAGCAACAATTACTGCATCACTGTGGTAATAAAAAGGCATGTCGCCATAACCGCCTTATCCTATTTAGTGTTTCGATTTTCTTTTTTGTTATAGATTAATGTTGTAGCCTACAGTTTGAATCTGAAATAAACTCATCATTAAAAATAATCACAATGTTTTATCTACTTTCATACTGTCTGTCATGTTTGGTTGAGGCCTCTGAAGCACTGACAGTTGCTCTTGGGTGGGAGAAGGATAGAAATGTTTGACAGGGTTTGAGAGTGACAGGGTCATGTAGTTGTATTCAGTTGGCTGTGCCAAGTTATTGCCACACACAGCAACATTACATTACTTTTTGATCACAGTTTTAGAAATTCCATACTGTCAGAGCCCTGACCAGCACACCCCACCCCTAGTAAACCCACATAAAACAAGTGTGAGACAGGGACAGTTGGTTTGTGAGTAACTGGGGCTTGCCTCCAAACTGTCACTGCCGTCCGCCTCCCGGTCAATGATGTCAAAGATGTCCTCATGGATTTTTTCACCCTGGAAAAAAAACAAGCACATTTAAAATGTATTCATTTTGATTCTTGACAAAAGGGTGAACCATAATTGGCCATTTCTGACGATCACCTGCGAATAGCCACTGGCCCAGTTGTTCCCGGCACCTCCACCATGCTCAGACAGGTATATGTTCTCTGGGTTGTACAGGTTGGCGTAAGGGGAGTTGAGGATGGAGTGGATTACCCTGGGCTCCAGATCCAGCAGAACAGCACGAGGGATGTAGTGCTCATCATCAGCCTGTGGGGTTTATGGACAGGTTATGGGTGGTTATGTGAATGACCTGCAGTCTGTGTGATACTATGCCATTGTAAGATCGACGCTCAATGTACACAACAACTCCTCCATCTAGTGGCTCATAGTGGTGCTGCACTTCAATAACATCACTATTGCCACCAAATGAAGTCTGAATATATAGAGGAGATGCGGGTAGACCAACTGTATAAATAGATCTATGTTTTCCTCTTATACACCTATGAAATGTATATTCAACGTTAAGTTGCTTAAACCAATAATGTGGAGTTAAGTCACGATAAAAGAGAGAACTGAAAGAAGTAATGTCCGTGGATGCTCCATTTACCTGGTAGAAGAAAACATCCTTTCTGTCGGACCCTTCAGTTGCAAATTCCTCAACAATCCCCTCCGGGCTGATGCCATGCTCCGCACACAGTTGCTTCCAGAACTCAAAACCAACTAAAAATGTAGAAGGGACTTCGTTAGCACAACGCTAACATGTCAACGTTAACGAGCTGCTGTCATTAACGTTAACAGTTAGCCAAATGGTAAACGTTTAGCTGCAATTCTAACGTTACTGGAATGACACTGTACCTTGTGTTGGCAATCATTTGAAATCAGATGCTCATTGCTAGCTAGCGAGCACCTTAACTGTTACCCCACTGTTTTTATTCCATGTTGGGACATTTAGGTTAACGCCAAGTAGCAACGTTAACCCACTATTGCTAAGCAGTAGAATACCCATTCGGAACCAGTGAAAACAAAGTGTTAGCTAGGTTAGAGCTAATACTAGTAGTACGTTAACGGACAAGTATGCATGACAGGTCCATCTCTTTCAGCGAAGTTGATTAGCTAAATGATAGCCTCTGCACATTAGCCACTTAGCTACCAAGCTAATCCTTGGATAGCGTGCTAACCCTTAGCTCGCAGGCTCTCTACACCATTTACACATACTTTGGTTTCCACATTGTCCTAGTTGAAGCGTTATGATTTCCCGCGGCATGTTCCTTCTTCAGTATATCCTTCTTCAGCTAGCTAGCTAGCTAAATAGCACAAGAGAAACAGACCGGTCAATCTTCTGCAACAACCCACTGTTCCCCTACTGTTTAGTAACAACATATAACTACAGCGTCGATTAGGGTAGTGGCAGCGCTCCAGGACTTCTAGGGTGATGCGGTTGGGGTACCCAAGCTCACACGGCGGTTATTTCTTTCCAATCTATCCTGGGACAGTTCCACTGGTAAGGGCGCGCTCAGAAGGCGGCACTGATGCTGCATTCACACCACACTGGAAAGATGGTAGATACGACCATCATACTTACATACCCGATTTCCTGAGTCACCAACTACGGGACACATGCAGTCAACTGTAGGAAATAATTAATTAATTTCAAACAAAACTAACAAAAGAACAATGTTCATCACGAGTAATTTTGTGATCATAGCTCTTTGAATTGCCACGAGAGGACACAACTACTTGCTGGATTTTTCGTTTGTGGTTGACATTGTAATGCTTGATTTTCTATAAAACATACCCTCCAATGCATCACTCTATTTTTATGTGTAAGTGCAGAACATTGCATCAGGCGCACCCGAGTCGTTGCTGTTACCGTTTACCGTATAATCTCATGTAATTTACACGCAACATGACGTACGGGTCCATGCGCATTCTGATTGGACGACTGGGGTCTTACACATGTCCGCAGCCAGTCTGCTGTGTTCGAGTAATAGAAAAACAGGTTACGCCATATTGCCAATATCTAAAGAGAGCGCTATGTTTCTGCTAAAATGACAAAATAGTGAGTGTCAGGTTTTCTTAAAATGTTTTTGCGCTAGTAACGATGATAGGCTTGCTTATAACGTAGCCATATAGTTAGCGTCGCACGCTACAATGACGATTCAGCTAACTTTGGTCGCGCTAGTTTAGCAACCGTTAGCATAGTTTGTTAACGGTAGCGAGTCTTGTCAGCTCCGCTGTTCCGTGGCGCTGTCCTGCACCTCACCAGGCTGTTACCTGTTCCCACTAAAGTCTTTATTTTACAGGCTTACTTAATCGACGCTAGACGCTAAGATGGCGCACACTGGGGCAATGGGAGAAACATCCACGGGGGATGGTTCTGCTAAGCAAGAGTCGAGTATCTGCCTGCGAAGTCGACCATGCACCAGCGAGAGAGACAGCCAGGTGCGGGCTGTCAAAGCCTCTCTTCAGGCGAGGTTAGGACCGTACGAGCCCGTCCTGACCTACCTACAATCCGTCGTAGTGTGGGAAAGACCCTTTCAGTGTATAATTCTGTACACAGTGGTCAACGTCGTATTCTGGTAAGTTTCAACTATGTAACTGTATTGTCAGTGCTGTTTGGTTTCCTGCTTGTTTTTCATCGGGATATTTTTGTTACAGTGTTATGGCAACCTGCATTCAGACAACACTCAGGCCGCACTTGGCCGTTACGCAGAAGCCAACGAGTCTGTGGTCAACAGATGCTTTCTCACAATACAAACGTCTCACCTGTCAATTCAAGACAAGACAGATGGCTTACTAGTGTTGCTATTTATAGACAGGCGAAGCAGCGAGTGCTTTTAGCCAAAGTCACTTGCTTAACATGTTTATAGAGAAGAAAGTGATAGTGGAAAGTGTGGGACATGCATTGTACAACAGAGTTTGCGATAAATAAGGTGACCTTGATATTGCTTGTCATGAATGGCCCACCTGAGGCCTGGAGGGAGAGGGAGGCAGGCTGGCTTGTTCCCCAGTTCAGGCATGCAGCCTTTATTTGATTAGACCACTGGGCATGTCAGGCGCTTCCTTCTTTCTCTTTTACTTGTGCTTCAATACACAGTCAGTGGCACAGGCTAGTTTCAGCCCAGAGAGATGCAGAGTAACCCTAATGCATGAAGTGACTGAAAATGGCTAGTCATATGTATGATGGGGATAGGGAGGGGATATGGGCAGCCTTCCTGTACCAGGGCTTGTGTGACCCGGGCTACACAATCGGAAATCTCCTGTTTTGATTTTCACTCTGAATACAGAATCCATTTTGAACATATGGGTCTAGTTTTAGGATGTATTTTTCTATCTTACTGTAGCTACTAATATGCATCGCTACCCCAAGTGCTAATCAGCCTTGTTCTGCCAACAAATTGTTTTTGGGTTAATCTCTTCTAATTGCAAATGAACACACAGAATCATTATACATTGTTGTTGTCACAACACTGAAGCCTTGTGATCTTAAAGTGGAACACAACTCAGTCTAAAAATGAACATAGGTCCTGAAATAGTGCTATGGCCCAAGGCAACTCAATAAATATGTGCAAACATGAACAACTTTCCAAAGCGAGAAACCAGAAAAATAGGCATGTGATCTGTGATGGCATCAAGGTGCGTAGGTCAGCCTGCAGCTGCTCCATTGCTAACGAATGAGACCGTCCTAATGGATTCATTTAACACTTGTCTGAATTTTTAAACCTAAATTAACTTACAGTAGTAATATGGGTTCTGAGCCTTACCCATGGGTGTAACACAGATTAAGGAGTGGGATAAACTCCTCTTTCTTGTTTCTGACTAAACTAAACAGTGGCTCACAAATACGGCCCAACTAGCCTAAGGACATATGAGTTTAAGCCAAATAGGTTATTCATTTTAATACATTATTGCTACTAAATCATTGAATGATGTCATTTTTTATTGTCATCTTTTTTTCAAAGTTTAAAACTGCATGCTCATATCTGTTCACTTTTTTTTTTTCCTCTCTAGGTTCTTTGCCCTGACCTCAATACGCCTGCTGTTCCTGCTGGCTTCTGGTCTGGCTGTGGTTGTCTGTGTTGATACCTGGAGGAATAACATATGGCCAGAGATTAGAGGTGTCACAAGTTACTCCTGTGGGGTTTCTCTCTGTTTCTCTGTATTGTTAGGCTCCCAGGCCTTCTGTACTTTTACTTTCCCTGTGGAGTGTCTTGGCTTTCTTCTGTTAATTATACCATGTATCTACTTTACCATTCCTCTGTGTTTTGTGAATGAAAGTTAATGTTCTTGTTAGTATCAGGGTAGATGTGCAATCTGCTCTCAGCAGCCCAAACACTCTGGACATTGCAAGTAAAATGTGTTGCACCTGATACAATTAGTTTTCCCTTTTATTTTTTTCATTTGAGCTTGTGTTACACACTGAATGTACAAAGTCTAACACTGACTAGCTGAATCCACATAAAAACTATGCTGCTTTTTTGATTTCATGGACAAATTTCACTTTCATCCAGAAGAGATTGTAGATGAACGAGAGAAAAGACAAGCTAAAGAAGGAATGTGAAGCCTTGAGACATAGATTGTGCTTTTTAAATTGGGCATTTCTAATATTTTGTACACTCACCGTTTGTTAATATGATACTGATGTGCATTGAGCTCTTTGAGCTTTCTTAAAGTCACAGATGTTCTTTCTCTCCACAGTCAAAAAATTGGATGAATCAGAAAATGAAAGGTATGTTACTATATCCGCAGTACCATTAAAAATAAGGAGGAGGAGGAGGAGGAGTGTAAAGATGTCAGTAATATTGTCTGTCTCTCCAGCTGGGGTCTGGTGCAGCCTGGGGTCCTCAGTGTGCCTGAACTGTGCCACCACATTGCTGAAGCCTGGGTCAGTGGAATGGCCTTCACCTCCATCGTGGTGCAGTACAAACGACTCAACCCTGGCAGGGTAAAGACCGCAAACTCACCTGTGCCATGACATTCTGATATTATTTATTTGACAAATACATACATACATCGTAGTGAACATACATTGTAGTTGCTGACTTAGTTCCACATGCATTTTGTTTTTCATGTCAGTTTTGCATCCAGATCTGTGGAGTGTTCACCTGCCTGGCTGTGGTTGGACGTTACATTCCTGGATTGGTGCTCTCCTACTCTGCTGGTTAGTCCCAGTAGTTTACCCAGTCCTAACTACAGGCCCAGTCCCAACTACAGGCCCAGTCCCATTCAGAGGACCATATTGGCAGTCCTTTTTAAAAATGCATGGGTGGTGAAACCAGATCTGTGGAGCCCTAGTACCAGGGCCCAGCCTGTGAGGTGATTAAAGCCAGGATGAGGCACCCAAGCAGGGAGGGAAGGAGGGAGGGAGCCAGCTAGATGGCTAAGGAGGTCAGGCTGAGAAAGGGCTAATCTCCTAACCTCCAACCAATGTAGGCTGCAGAGCCAGGGACGCACGCCCTGCCAAGGCCCTCTGCTCTGACGTCTACAACAATCCACAGCAGCTTGTGCATGTTAACGCCCTGTCGCTCGCTCTGCCTCATTCTGTCTGTGTCTATTGAGTGGAGATCTTACATGGGCTTGTGTGTGTGTCTCTAGGCTGAGGAGAGTAACTGAGTCTATTGAGTTAAGTGGGTATAAACAAATATGTTGAATTCACATCCCTTGTCCCAAACAACAAAACAGGAAATTCTCCTCTTGTCTGTAAAGTGTAAACTTCTTTTCCTCTCCCATCCAGTGTTGGCTGTTCTCTTGGCTCCACTGGCAGCCTACCACAGGGTTTTCCAGCATGTGTTTGTGAAGCTAGAGCCAGTCCTGCAGTGGCTGGACTTCAGCGTTCGCGGATACATGATGTCAAAGCCTATTGATAATCAGTGTAAGTAGCACATCTGTGTTGATCATTGTATTGTTTGCCAATGTTATTTTTTTCAGATCCACATGAGAGGAACACCAAATTTGTAGAGTCCTGTATTCCACATATCAGACTTGAGCTGAAGAGTATTTAGTTGTAAGCATGTTTGTTTAAAGGCATTGCCAATGTAAAACCAGTATTCCCACATACTGGCATGTTAAATATGAATTGGTGGTAACTTTCTCTACCCCACATTAATTTGACTGGCTCAAGTGAGTGCAGTTATGAACTTTCATGAACTTTGGTCTTCGTATGTCCTGTGTTTTCTCTGTAGTCCTGCGTAAACCTATGCGTGGTGCAGCCTCTGGTGAAGACAGTGACAGCGAGGAGGAGTTGGCTGCTTTCTGCCCGACGGTAAAGTATTTGTTCCATTTCAAAAGCTACTCCCTATTTTAGTTGAGCTGTCACCGTTTCTGTTGACATCATTGTTATTGAACATGGTCCTGCTTGTTCTCTGTATTGTCGCCATAAATAGCAAGTGCTAGGCTCTGACTTGCATCGGCTTTTACGGTGCAATACCTTTGTAGATGATTGGGAACACAAGGAATCCAAAACACATCTGCCAATGAGGATGTTTTAAAGATAGCCATGTGTTTGAAAGGAATTCCTCAAATATAACTCTAAAACAGTAATTTTGATAACTGATTGTTATTTAACATCATTTTAATCATGGCTCTTTCAAGATCAAAATGTAGTTTCTGGGCTTCACCATGATATACTCACCTCTTGCTTCTCTCACTTCACAAAAATGTAAAATGAATGCAAATAATTTGATAATTCATTACAAGCATTACTTTTTCCTTTGCCATTTTTATTGGTGGAATGCATCACAACGTTAATGGTGGACACAGAGATTGACATTGCTTCCAATTTTCATATATCAATAATATAAATATAATAATAAAAACAAAATTGGCAGCTGTATTTGTGGAAGGCCAATTTGTGTGATGTGTTAAGAGTTTGTTCCCATATATGTGACCCTAGCCATTAGCAGGTAAACCAGTCGCTCAGTTCATGAGTAGCATGTGTGTAGTTAAGCCTGCAGAGGGAGTCAGAGTGAAAATAACTAGATACCTAAAGAGAGAAAAATAACAAACCCTCTATGGGAGGGCAGAGTGGTGAGTGTTTATGGTGCAGTATGGGCTAATGTCTTCAAAACAGCACAGTGTTGAGTTTAAAATATATTCAACGTTTTCAATCTATTGTTTCCTATCTATCTTTTCCTAGTTTGATGATGCTGTTGTTGCCAAGGAACTTGCGCTGACTGACTCTGAGCACTCTGACGCTGAAGTGTCCTACACCGATAATGGAACCTTCAACCTGTCCCGCGGCCAGACGCCACTCACAGAGGGCTCTGAAGGCAAGTACACAGCTATTGCTGATGTGGGTTTTTTGCCAACTCGAGAGTTAGTTTGTTGACAATGATCTTGTCCCTTTCTGTCTGCCGTTGATCAGATCTTGACAGACACAGTGATGCTGAGGAATCCTTTGCTCTAGACCTCCCCGACTTCCCCTCCATAAACCCAGATGCCACTCTGATGGACGACGATGATGACACCAGCATCGGGCTGCCTAGTTTAGGTCTGTCTGGGCAGGCTGGTCCCCGGGCTTCAGTGCTGGACGTATACGGTCACCTGGACTCGGACCAGGAGGATCTGGACACAGAGCTTTCCCTCAGCGGCCTGCCACCTGCCTCTGACTTCGCAGGTGACTTGGCCGGAGTCATTGCCAGCAACATGATCCAAGCGGCACTGGCCGGGGCGATGCAGCCTCGGCCTCCCGCTGCCCAGCG
>OOFE01016608.1:16054-27984 GCA_900323365.1 Monocentris japonica
AAGCAGTCCAGTTCCGAGCTGGACACAGACTTGGATGGAGAGGACTTTGAAATGCTGGATCAGTCTGAACTGAACCAGATGGATCCCCTTGGGGGAGGAGGGGGTCCTAGACGAGGAGATAGCCAGGGGCCCAACTTCTTGTCCAACCTGCTGGGGAAACCACAGTGAGGTGTGTGTGTGTGTGTGTGTGTGTGTGTGTCTGTCTTTATGAGCAGTATATATGTTGATGAGCTGTGTGTGTGTGTGTGTGTGTGTAGGTGTGTATGCACACGTGTGTGAGAGAGAAGACGTTAGATGTTCCAGCAGCCCTCCTCCTGATTGACATCAGTTGACATCACTGTGAATTACTTTTTCTATCTCATTTTCAACATCTTTTTCCTTTGCTTTTAAACATAAACCCATCATCCAGACAACTTTTGTTTTGTAGGCTGAGCAATAGAAAATGCAACAAAAAAAGAAATCTCAAAACAAAATGAACCAGCATTATTGAGCCTTGTTGCGGTCTTGTGATTTTATGCACCTTTAGGTTGTTGATCACTAGGAATGAAAGGCAACAGTACCCATACTGATACCTGTTCTCCACCTGGAGGTCTAGACACACAGGGCTATTAAACATGGGACCAATTTTGACCTTCCTGTTGCTTTGCGCTGACGAGCTGTTTTACAATTAACACAACCTCCAACTGAAAAGTTTGAGATCTCTTTGGTATTGACATGTTGAAACAGCATTTCATGTTCAAGTTTATTTCGTGATTGGAATAGTGGTATAGAAATTGATACTGAGCAAAGTTTTTTTTTTTTTTTTTTTTATTGGGTGTTTACCAGGCGAAACGATCAAGTACAAGACCAAGATTGTTCATCTTTTCTGGCACTTTTTTGTTTATTAAGAAACAGCAGTTCATCATGTTGCTGTTGAGCTTTGGTGCCCTTACTGTCCTTTCAGGTAGCATGTGGCTATGGTCTATTTGAAGACAACATAGTGTATTTGATGCCACATGTTTACCGAGATGAATTCACATCTTTGTTAAACGCTTGTCAGTAACGCTTTTAAGATGAACCATGGTATACTATTTGGATAAAAGCTTCAGTTACTGCTCTTTGTGCACTTTTTATTTCTATTTTCCATGTTTTATTTTGTTTATCCTAAGAAGGCATCTTCATACATTTTAGGAAGCTTATTTTATCTATTTTAAAGACAGAATGTCACAGTAGAGTCTTAAGACAAGGTCCCAGAAGAACTTAAGATGCTATGTTATGGTGTTTGATGCTCATTGCATCCATGCATCCATGGATGTGTGCCTCAAACTGGGGTATGCTTCCTGTTGTTTTCCGTGTGAATCAAATGAGAAGATACATATTTTTCATTTTCTTGTACTTCAATACAGCTCAGTGAACATATTGTGTCCATGTTTAATACATTGGATGGATTTGTTTTGCTCTCTTGTTCAATAGCAATATTTAAACACGAGTTACCATATCTTTGTCCCCATTTTTCTATCTCATCTAGTTGACAGTTAGCCATGCTGATATTTTTAAGAGGTAAATCAAATATTCTTCAATTTACAAACTTTTTCCTGTTCTTTGGGGGGGGGAAACATGTTTACATTAAAATCTGTTATAGAAACTTAGCCTGGTTTAAGAGTGAGTATGTACATGTTTCATTCAGCTTGTATATGAAAAGAAAACAGGTGCAGTAAACCTTTTTTTGTGCTGGTCAGCCTGACTTCTCTGTGATGGGCAAACAAAGCCCTCTTCTTTGTTTTCATGTTAAAATAGGAATGGCGCCTGGTGATTCAAACTGAAATGAGCCACAGCTGGGATCCACTGAAATGCATTTATCAAACAATCAAACTGACAATGCTGGGTTTTTATCAGAGAAAAACAAATTGCTCTGTTTCATTGTGTCATTTTATAAAGAGAATCAAAGCTGTGGAAGATGTAGTATAATAGATAGAACTGCTGGATCCACGTTCATGGAGATGGACTAGAAAAATTGTGAATTGAAGGGAAAAGATTGGGATTTTAAAGAGGTTGAGTTAGTTTGACTTGTTTTGACCAGTTCAGTTTTAACCAGAATGTTGCTCATTGTTGCTCCATGAAGTCAGTTCCTCAATATGAGTGATCTCTAGTCAGTATAATAATGTAATGTGCACAGTAGTGTATTTTCCTCTCTGTAATTGGTTTTGATATGTTTTGATGTGAAAATCCTTATTAAATAAAATGTTTGCAATTATGTTTGTGTAGATTATTTGTTTATGTTAGTGGTTACTTACAAAACAGTTTTCTAATAATGTTTTTGTTTTCCGATGATTTTTGTGTAAGCACCTTCAGTATGTGAAAAACATCAACATCTTACATGTCCATTTTAACATTAATACCACAGTGGAGGCCAAAGCCTGTTGTGTGTCTGGCATGATGGTTTTCTTGCACATCGTTATGCACAATGTCTTAATCTTTTTTTTCTGGATAGTGTCTTCCACATTTCTCCTTCAAGCCCTGGAAACAGTTAAACATCCTGGTATTTTAAGTATATTGATGTTGGAGAAAATGTTGCTTTCTAAAACCAGATTCAGGTTACTGAACAAACATACTGATCAGCAGTTGGTACACATTGTAGTGGAGTATTCTGATTATAGACAAGTCTCAGTGGAAATGCACAAACGGCTAGAAAAGTCTAGAAGTCCAGAAAAGCTTGAGATCCCATTTGAGCCAGTTCAGACAATCTGTGTCTAATAGAACATGGGGAATTAGGAAAATACGCCCTACAGTATTGTACACCTAAACTAATTTACCCTAAATGTGCATTAAGCCTGATATGTTTTTGAACAGCATCACATTGTTTGATGTTCAAGCTTAATTCTCTTATTGCTTTGGATGTGGAATAACAGTGACTATGAGGCTAAAGTACAGATTGTCAACTTTAATTTGAGGGCTTTCATCCCTATTGGATAAAAAGGAACCATAGCTCTTTTGTTCATGGTCATCCATGTCAGGGTGACTAAAGTATTTTGACAGATTAAAATTAGATTTAATAAAATTGTGTTTCTTTTCATGTTAAAAACTTCTAGTTGTCTAAAAGCCATAGATGTCACCAAACTAGATCTCTTATTTTCAGGTTCTCCTCACAGTCATGCTGTCAGCTCAGATCCAAAACAGTGATGAAGTCAAAAAATATGTTAAGATGTTGCTCTCCATATACTTATGGAGCTCATTGTATATTAGGAGGCTACAGAAACGTAATCTTAGATGAAAAATATCTTTTGACTATTCCAAAGTCTCTATCTTAAAGGCAAAAAGAATCAAGCATTTGCAACAGGGTCCCTAAAATTTAGAACATCTTGCCTGAGGAAACATGATTCAAGACACTGCTAAAACTTTTCTATAAACTTGCAGTTAACTGATAAATTGTCATCGCTCTCATTATGCTAAAGTTGATATTTCTGATTTGTTGGATGAAGTCCAATGTTTAATACTGCTGAGGTGGCCATAAATATCCCCAAATATCCTTTTGGCTTCAGTTTGATGGACTTGGATGGATCGCTGCTGAGAGCTTAAGTGGGCTTTCAAGCCTACTGTGCAAATTTAAATGACTGCCTCAAGCACAGGATGGTATCTCTGGCTCAGATCCTCAGATATTTTATTAATTATAAAGATCCAGTGATGACTTTATTTATCATTTATAAATTATTTTTTAAATTTTATATATGACAAATATACAGTGAGCTCCATTAATAAATAGTTGGACCATTCCAAAGGCACCAAATAAATAGACCATTCCAAAAGCACCTTTGTTGTGAATGTTGTTGTTGTTAGTAGTAGTAGTAGTAGTATTGTTATTATTGTGTTAGACTGTTATTTTTTGTGATATTTTATCATAGTATGTCTGATGCATATTGTTTTGCTATATCTGTTCTACCAAAGTGTCTCTTTATCATCATAGCTGATGGTTTATGTGATCTTGAAACACATTGCAACTTTATTACCATGCTTGTTCTCTATTATAGGCTATTTCGATCCAGTGCCTTTTAATGTGCAGTAATCTGGTTATTTAAAATGACTCACAAAGGCTGTTTTTTAATTTTTCAAATTTGGGCATATAATATTTAGTCTACATGTTTGGATGTAATTTCTTTTAGTGTTGTATTATAGTTTTTTCTAACAGAAAAATACAGTAAGAATGTAAAAACTCAATTTTATTTATTTATTTTTTTTTTTTTTTTGGAGATTGCGACACTGGTCTGCAGAAAGTTGGTGCAATGTTGACGGTCCGAGCTTTTAATTTTGCTGTGACCTGAGAGGAGGAGAAAATAAAGAGCTATCACTCGGCCACTATTTCCGGGCAACACAAAACGTGACGTTGTACGTGAAGTATGGCAGACCAGTACCTCCTCTCAGTTATCAACGTTATTGGAAAAGCTGCGACATATGGCCTTCTGTTGCAGACATTTTCTGATTATATTGGGCAAATTACGCATAAACTGGCAGTACTGTTAAATAAATTTCTGAATTTCTTGTGAATACAAACTGTACCACATGGTAACAGCGCTATGGGAGGGGCTGCGGCAGAAGTGGAAGAGAGCGCATACGTGAGAGTTAACGCCTACATTTGCAGCATGCAAGATGAACGCTGTGATACATCTTTCTAAAACATAAACTATCTTTTCTGTGACGTGTATTTCGCGCGAAACTCAGCTCAGTTTTGAAAGCTAACTCGGATCAAAGTGGAAGAAAATGAGCAAAAAAGATAACGGTAAGTCTAAAGTTAGTTAGATGTCTGGTTATAGTGTCTGTAGCTAGCCCATATCTTTGGCACTGTTAACAACGCTGGTTAGATTCGACAGTTTCATTCTTAGTAACAAAGTCCTTACTAGTTAACGTTAGCCAGCCAGCCAAGAAGGTAAGCTATCTCCAAAACCTTTTCATATGAAGGACCCCTGGAAAAGACAATACTTGACCACGGTTTGAACATAATTACATAACTGTTGTATTTGGGGAGTGTGAAACCTTTGACCAAATAGTCATTGTTACAGTTTGCGATCGTGGAAACTTCTAGTGAGTGAAACGATGAAAGTAAACTATTCGTCATTTTAGGGACTAACGTTAGCTGGCTAGTTAACGTAACGCTGTTTTGTTTTGACGTGGCTGAAATCCGACGATAATCCGGTAAATACCGAGTGATAGCACGGGGCACAAGCCGATATCAATACAATAACGTGAATTATGAATCTTTTATGTATGCCTCTAGTGCTTCTCGGTCAGGAGAAGGGTGGCGTTCGTCCATCGGGAATTTGTTTTTATAAAATCACCAAAGGCTCACAGTTGTCGAAATGCGTGTTGGCTAGCTGTAGACTAGCCGTCCACTAACTGTCATGCCTGGCTGGTGGGATAACGTGACACCCGCTCTGTGTGTGTCATGTAAGGGTCAGTGGTGTTACCGGGTTGCTCTGCTGTCACTCACAGGCGTGGCGCTCATTCTTACCTATCTGAATGAGAAGAACCGACCCTACAGCGCTCAAGATGTCTTCTGTAATCTACAAAAGCAGCATGGACTGGGCAAAACGGTAAGATTCAACCTAATCTTCATCTAGAAAACGCTGTGCACGTGTAGCTACAGTTATGATGGATTGACAACTCCTGTTTTACCAGGCAGTGGTCAAAGCCATGGAGCAGCTGGCTCTGGAAGGGAAGATCAAGGAGAAAATATATGGCAAGCAAAAGATTTATTTCGCTGATCAGGTTAGTCTGCCCATGCATAACATACAGCAGGCTTTGACAAAACCTATCCAAGTTTTGCAACCTGATCCTTGGGATAATCTTGTACCTCAGTTAAAACCGGCTGCTGCTCCTGGCTCCCCACAGGCTCAGTTCAAAGAGGTGAAGGATGCCGACCTGAAGGCAATGGACAGCCGAATCTCAGAGCTCAACACTGAGTTGAAGTCCATCACCCAAGGCTGCAGACAGCTGGATGCAGGTGGGGTGCACTGATGGTGTGCAGTGTGTTGTCTCCAGACAGACAAAATGCAGCTTGTTTTTTTGTGTCTCATCTTCTCTAAGGGTACGAAATGCTGAGGAGATACGTGCATTCATTATTGTAGGCCACGGGGTGCTGCTGTTTGATAAACAAGTATGGTAAACGTGTTGCATGGGACTTTCTAAGCTCGAGGTACCATGTTGTTTTTGTTGAACTGCATTTTTAAGGGGGTATTGTGCAATCTCGTGAAATTTGTGATAACAGAATCAGAATCGGCTTTTTTCGCCAAGTATGTGTACACATACAAGGAATTTGACTCCGGTTTCTCCATTGCTCTCATGTACTTACATAGAAATAGACATACAGCAAAAACAAGGACAACAAAGCTGAACAAGCTAGACATAAGCATAAACATTTAACCGCTATGTACAGATGTAAAATATATATAAAAAACTATGAAAATTGTGAACAATAGTGCAATGATGTAGAGCGCAAAGATGCTGAAATAAATGTGGGATGATTCTGTACAGGTTACTATATATACATGAGGTAGATGGATATGACAGGATATGAATGTATACAGTATCTACAGTATGTACAGTGTGCTTAGATTGTATTGACAAAGATGATATTTTAAAAAACTGTGTTAAACAGAGCTGAAGGAGCTCAGCAGTTCCCTGACTACAGAGGAAATGATGTCAGAGATCCGAGAGCTGAAAGAAGAGTGTTCTGGGTACAGAGCGCGTCTGGAGAAGATAAAGTCGGCCACAAATCATGTCACACCAGAGGAGAAAGAGAAGGTGGGGAATGCATTTGTGCTGACCAGTTAACGCGAACCTTCGTCTTACAAATCTAGTAAAGAATTTGCTGTTTTGCCTTTGTTGTGATTTACCAATTCAAACAAATGCAATACGTTGCTTATAGTATTTTCTTTTTTAGGTTTACAAAGAGCGGAACGTTTATGTGAAAGAGTGGAAAACGAGGAAGAGATTGGTGATGTATATTCTGACTACCCAATCACGTTAAAATGAGGAATACAATATATATCATGCATAAAAGTATTTTGCAGTTTTAGTTCACAGTTATTATAAATATGCTGGCAATATTGAAAGCATTTATTTTCATTGAGAATGAAGAGATGAGTTTTGTCTTTATAGACCTTTGTGCTAAATAATTTCCATGAATATGTCCTTTTGGTACAAACTTAAGACCAAGAGATGTTCGTATACTTTTTCTTACCACTAAATCGTCAAGCTACCTTGTGCTGTGCTTGTCTCAGGCATCAGACATGATGAATGCCATTCTGGAGGGATATCCTAAGAGCAAGAAGCAGTTCCTAGTGAGTTGATCATGACTTCATGCCACCTGCGTCCTAGAATCCTATGACAGATGATGTGGTTATGTTGTTTGGACGCTACCGTACTAACTACTTCCCGGTGCTCTGGTTACAGGAAGAAGTCGGTGTGGAGACCGATGAGGACTGCAAGGTGGTTGTACCAAGTACTTGAGACAACGAGAAAATACTTGTTTATAGTCACTTTATCAATAGAAGCCTGTGCAGTGCACGTCGATAAGGCAGAGCAAATACTTTATTTATAGCTTTAAAGATCTTTTTTGAACAATAAAAGACAAGACATGGATACACAATGCATTCTTTGCAGTTTAAAAGATATTTATACAAAAGACAGTTCAATTACCATCTAACTGCATTTGCAAGACACGAACAGTACGTTACAGCATTTAGACAGCAGAGATGCTTGTCATCTCCCAGAAATTTTCATTTAAATTTTCCCTTTTTTAAAGTCTGAACATCAAACTCAGCAAGCCCTGATTTGTTTTCTACATGATTCCCTGAGCTCAGTGAAATCGTAGCAAATTATTCATTATATATTTGACAGTTTGCTTTGTTATGAGTTTGAAAACTGCAAATATGGACTTAAAATGTACAAAGCATAGGCAGTCATTCACAATGTTGAGTTACTTTGTCCCATTTTTACTTCATCCTACTGAGGATTTTTCCATTCAATATTTCTGCCAGTTCTCAAGACTATAAATGTTCCAGACTAACTTTTGACACTGAACTTTGACCAGAATGTTGCTCCATTAAAACATGTTATCAAATCTTCCTCTATTATCTCTGAAGTCATTTAAGAGGTTTCACAGGTATATTGGCTGTAGTGATGGAGACCTGAGACTGTTGTCAAGCTATTGGATTTGTGCCTCCTCATGTAGCTGTTACACCACGTTTCATTTTGGGTAAACTTAAATTAACACAACGGACAACATGTCCTTACATGGTGTTGATTTCACTCTTTGGATTGTGATACTAGCCAGTCCTTCAAGAAACAACAAAATGACAAGGTCAAAAATCTATTCATCTTTCCTGAAAACAAGATACTCCTGTGATTAAAGCAACAATACTGAGGCAACTCCTTGGGGAGTCCATCAGGGTTGCCCGGTGCATCACTGATCTTGATTAGTTACAGGAAACAAAACTGTAGAAGCTGTTCTGAAAAATAGCCATCTACCAATCACACCTGCTTTCATTCACTATAAAGTGGTAATCTCTGTGGCCCTGTTCCTTTACAAACCCTTGCCAGGTTCTCCCAGAGAATGTGTGACAGTGATGCCGGGGCACCATCAATGGTATTCAAAGGTGATCAATGGTGATGGTCTGACGCGCCATTTTACACAGTGTTAAATTCACATGTGGTGCTGCGCCATTATTGCACCATTTTGAATCAGACCCCTCCTTGATCATAAGATGAGAGCCAGCAACAACCAAGGTAAAGACACAGGCTGCCATTTTTTACATTGGCATAAAAACCACTGCAAATTCAAGTGACAAGTCTCTCGATTTGGGAAAAAAAAAAAGGCACACTTGTTCAAATGACAGGAAAAAATAAGACCACATTTGTCTGATCCCTGCTTGACAAAAGACTCATACCTTTGAGGACTGTCAAATAGAAAAAAAGTAAAGTAGTAAAAAAAATGCACAAAAGTGTCAAACTTCAACCTGTGGTTGCAGAGTTGGGATACTGAAGTCTTGGTTCAAACATCACAATTCAAAAGACATTAAAGAGCCCAACTCCTCAATGAGTACTGAAAACTACAACCTGTTACACAAAGCAACCCATCGATCAGACTGGTATGAGTTCAACACAATGACAAACTTTCATATAGGCTACACTGCTTATATTAAAACAGAATCTACACAGTGTGCAAATTAACCTTTATGCCACCTATATTTTAGAAGCAATATTGTTGATAGAACGGTTTGCCTTGAGCTGAATCTGTAAGGAGACTCTTGGTTATAATCCGATTTGTCTGAACAGAGGCAACTGCAGAGTTAGGATGCAGGCTACAGTTGTATTTTGTCCACCCAATGCATCTAAAGTATACATTCATTTGCTTTTTCCTGTATTTTCCTGTTAACAGCATAGTAGCAAGAATATGAAGGGTTTCAAAAAGCTGAAATATACTCAGGTTATGTGTTTATGTAAAATGCCATCAGAGACCAGAATGCGCGCTTTCTTACACATATAACCAGTCAATCCAATGCAACTCTTCATCTCCAGTGGTTTGGATTGAGGTAATCCAACTGCAGCCTGCAAGTCACTGATGGGCTGTGGTGAGTGTGAATACTGCAGTGTGGCCTGAGGGTGACAGAACTGGCTGATGTGAAGTTTTCACTCCACCCTGAGGAGGCCAGAGCAAGTCCCAAGTCAATTTCTGCTTGAGAATTCAGTCCAGAGGTTGTCCAGGATCAATACAGCTGGCCATTGAGCTGCCGGAGCACTCCAACAACAAACTCTTTCAGTGTCTAGGAAGGAACAGAGGAGGCACAGGTTAACAATGCAGCCAAAGACTCCACAAACATCTCAACATGAACATGAAACGATGCCGACCACTATCTTCCGTATAAGAAGTATGATGTTGGGTTTGTCCACTGTGTGTCACCGTGTCCCTTACTTGGGGCTTGCAGTGCTCCTCGATCCAGCTGAAGACGCAGGCAGAGAGTTCTTGGAAGCTGCTCACCGAGACAGAGTTGCTGAACGACTGGAACAGAGAGTCCATGATGCTCTGAAAAATGCTGAACTTGACCTGGTCAGATACCTGCTCCTCCCCCTGCTGTGGGTTGTTCTGGTGGGCCTTCACTATGTGCTCATAGTTCCTATAATAAACCGTGAGGAACAATTTGTTACAATGGTGCAAAAGTTAAAACAATTTAGTTGGCAATGAACTGTAGAATATAGTTTCAGCCTTTTCTATAAAGAGAACCTGAGCCATTCTCCAAACACCCCAAATGGGTTGCTTGGCCAGTTTAAGCTCATTCCTCTGCCACAGAGTTTCTCAAATCCGGGCCTCGGGGTCCAGAGTGCTGCTGGTTTTCTCTCCTACCAGGAAGTTAATTGCATTCACCTGGCATCCCAGGTCTTAATCAATCCCTGATTCAACAGCTAGAATGGAAACTACCTGGCAGAATAGAAAACCAGCAGTACTCTGGACCCCGAGGCCCAGATTTGAGGACCACTGCTCTAGGATAAAAAAAAAATAAATAAATAAAAATAAAAATCAACGCAAGTTCTCACTTTAAATTTCCCTTGGCTCATGGATTTGTTTTCGTGGAACAGCAGACCTGATACAGCCTCTGCTACATGCTGCTTCAGTGCCGGTATCAAAGCACCTCAACGCTGAATCGACAGAGTTTTCACAGCCCGTTTGGCACCTCAAGTACAGACCAGCTTTCCTTTTATCCCTTCATCTGTCTCTATGAATGCACACGACTTCAGAATGCAAATGAAAGCAAATCTCTTCACAGGTTTCACCCTTTGATCTCAATTGAAATGTAAAGCAGGGAGAGCTTCTTTTGCCCGCCAGCCTCTGTTTACATCAGAAAGACAAAATATGGAAGAAGGCGCTCGGAGAATGCAAACCTTCGCCGATGCTCAGCAATTCTCCAACTTGCTGTTACACCCAAAGACATTCATTCAGACATTCGATAGATTTGATACTTCAAGCATAGCACTGGGAATCAAGTTTCTATCTCTTAGTTTCACAGTTAAGGCAAAAAAGAAATTGTCTACTGGCCGAAATCTGGATCACCAAAATCTAACCATAGGGGGCCCATCTGTCCACCAAATCCCTTCATTAGTTTTTGAGATGTCCTGCTGAAAGACATTAACTAACAGCAGTGAAAACATAACCTCCTTGACAGAGGTAACGGAGGCTTGGCTGTCTTACGTTTTCATGATCTTCAATGCCATCACTTCTTTCCTCAGCATTGACACTTCCTCCTCTTGCTTCTTCTTCTCTTTATGAAGAAACTGGATGTAGTCAATGGCTGAAAAACAAAATGCAAAAATGGACCAGTCAGGGATTTCTTGACTTGCACAAGCATTGAAGTACATGGTGGCAAGTTTCCATTTTCCCAGAGGCGTAATCGCTCCACTACCATTTCCTGTATCTGGAAATCCTGTCATCTTCCCCTTTTTTCATTTCATTCTGTTAAGTGGAGTAGTCTGTAGACACAGTTTTGTGGCAACATTATTATAGTTCTTTTATAGCACCGTATAGCAGTTTGAACACATGCAAACTGGTGGATGCGTCTATCCAAAGTGCATTACAGTACCATGTGGGCGTTCATTTTTTACGTGTGGACTAAGTGGGAATCAGACCCCTAACCCTGACAGCTTTAGTGCCATACTCTACCCTTACGTTATACAGGACCCCAACTCTATTGGAAAGTTATTCATTTCCATCTTGAAGCTTTGTAGCAGGTGTATAATGATTTGTTCAGATAACTCTTTCAGAAACCTTTACTCATTTTTTACTCCAAACTGCCTCAGAGTATTGTTAGGGCAAGTACATCCTCAGAGAAAGCCACAATGGTAGCTTGCTGTCTTTTACACGTCACTGTGCCTGAAAAATTTGACGGCATATTAAAAATGTCTTTATT
>OOFE01016615.1:10584-27701 GCA_900323365.1 Monocentris japonica
TGTACAGTTCTTTCACGTTAGTAAATCCTTCAATCCTGCCGGTGGGGCTGCCGTGCGCGAGCTGCGTGTGGAAGACCAGCTTGGGCCGCAGGTTGGCAGGTGGA
The DNA here is from genome assembly GCA_900323365.1 of Monocentris japonica. NCBI lineage: Eukaryota > Metazoa > Chordata > Actinopteri > Trachichthyiformes > Monocentridae > Monocentris > Monocentris japonica. The sequence continues at coordinate 10,689 of OOFE01016615.1, forward strand.
GGCGGGAGTCCAGCTCCATTAACGGCGGATTTAGCAGCGCTCCCACCTGCGTGTCCGCCGACCTCCTCGTTTTCCACCAAATTCGAGCTCTCCTTCGTCGACTTGTTTTTCTTTTTCCATGGTCCCAAAGGCATTTTTTTTGGCATGAAGTCCGTCCCGCTAGAGCATTGAAGTGGCTAACCTGTTGCACGCGAGCCTCCCTTCCGCTTCCCTCGCGACGACTTTCCTCACCTAGAGGTGTTTGACTTCGACAGTGACTCAGCCCTCGCCTGCAAATCAGAGGTCTAAATATTCAACAGGTAGGTTCTGAACGCGGGACGTCTTCCTCGTCGGCCTGTCTGCTGTGCATTCACGTGCTGGTGGGAAGGTCCGAAATCCGGGACTTCCAATTCGGCTGCTAAACGGCATCGCATTCACGTGCTATTTGGTCGGAAAATCAATTAATGATACACAAACGTGGAGGATGTAGCTTAACAAGCTAATTTAACGAACTTCATGTAAACAAATGGTAGCTATCTTAGATAATGGCTAGTGTGGCAAACTACAAAGGTATAATAAAGGTGCGTGTGTATATAAGTACCGTTGACTGTCACAAAAGAAGGTGAAAGATTGTCACCGCGTAATTACTCGGAAACTCGGGCAATTAACATTTTTTCCTCCAAATTTCCGACTTTGAATGGCGTTCATGTGGGATTTCCAAGTATGAAATTCGTTTTTCCGATTCATCCGATAGCACATGAAGGCAGTGACACAACCTGCTGGTCTTCGGTAAACAATAGCTACAGTGTTTCAGCATGCTGGGGTGCGCATGCGCAGTGGGAGGAATCCAGGGCAGACGGGTAGGAGTCACCTGTACGCCACAAAGGGGCGTCACCTCTTTAAAGCAATTACTGAAATGTTTTTGACAGGCTGACACAGTAAATCTAACCTTTTACGAGCCTACGCAATGACTCTTAAAGGTTTCATGGTCCATCATCATCAAGTAGGGTTCGTCCGGGGTCTGGACTGTAGTCATGACCACCTTAGTCGAGTCCAAGTCAGTTCCAGTCAGGTTTGAGTCAAGACCAGAGTAAATAAAGTCCTATTCAAGACCGAGAGCACCACACAGTGTATTTCCAAAGAGGAAAATAATGCTTAAGGAGTTCCTTAACGATCAACAAAGATGATGATAGACGTGTCTGCAGGAGATCTGCACTTTACCCTTCAACATTCAACTAATTCATGCAGAGGAGTTTTTACTACTCAATGCATTGGGTTTTGGAGACCATTACATGCCATAATCCCTTAAATTGTTTGACCAGGGATAAATGCACAAAGGTGGGCCTGCCAGGTGGAGAAAAACACATCTTTGAAAGTTTTTAAATAGGAAGGAATAAGTTGAGCCAACGATCCAATCGAAGCCGAGTCAAAATAGGCCGAGACCTGACTCACGTACGACAGCCCTGCACTGGGTTCCTTGGCTAGGAGAGTGGTCCTATAGAGAACAGGGGTTCTCAAACGTTTTCATGTCACGAACCCCCAAACAGACCCACATTAGGGCCACGGACCCCCATTTGATACGATTTTGTCCCACAGACTCATATGGGAAGATTTGTTGCTGTTGTTGATTCAAGGTTGCATTGTATAGCTGTCTACACTGTGCGTAGGAGGATAATAGTGGTGAGAGTGAAACCTGTGATTATAATAGTCATTCTTATACATCGTCTAAGTGGGATAATTTTTTTACTGAATTAAATGATAGCTGGAATTAAACTAGTCCTCATTTTGCTGGGAAACCCTCTGGAACCCCCCCAAGGACCCCTGGAACCCACCTACTTACTGATATGAAACCTCAGTGGCTCAAAGAACCCTCTTATTTGTCGAAATAAAAATCTGGCAGGAACCCAGTGTTAAGCATTAAAATGTTTTTAACACTGCTGACTCGGACTACGGGTTCTGTCATGGTACAAGCCTGAAGGACCATTGTCTGGCACTTTTTGTTATGAGCGACAGCCTTCCCAAATGTGCAATATTGAACTGACCGTTCATAGGCCAGAGCAGCATTAGCAGCATTAAAGTGATTATTGTTAACAGACTGCTGATGTCATGGAGACGTGAGATTAAGCTGCAGTTATTATCCTTTTAAAAAATTCATCCATACACTTTAAAAAGAGAAGCGGTGAGATAAGTCAAGTTGCATTTTCTCCACGACACATGTCATGGTTTATAGCAGTGACGTGGTGGTAAATAAAAACCTGCATCAGTTTGAGACTACTTGGTATGATGTGCACTATGAATTTATTTCATGAATGAATGAGTGAACTCAGTTTACCCTTCACTATACCCCTGAGCGACCCATGGATCAATTCAGCACATCTCTCATAATACTGTACATGGTTTTAACATGTGCATGTGTTTCCAGGGACAACGGTACTATTTCAACACGATTGTAGGGATAAAGTGCATACTGGAAAAAAGACAATATTTCCTGAGCCACAAGAGCGCACAGGGGTCTGGGTGCACCTGACTTTCTGGTCTCAGCCAATAACCTATGTCTGGAATTTATTCTAAACAATGAATGCAGACAGGAAAACAGACAGACAGACAGACAGACTGGTAGTCATCTGTGATATGATACAAAAAGGAAAATAACAAGCATTTACTATTACTTTTTTTTCCTTTGGCTTTAATAAATCCAGAAAACGAAGCTATTACTGGTTTGAAATGCCACACTTAACTTCCCACACTGAACTTGAAAAATAATGTGTGCAATTGTAGCCAGCCATGGGGGCCCTTTCTGTCTAACACGCACTCGCCCCTGCGTGGGCCCCTGACCCATGATGAGTGATGTGGCGTCCCCTTGTGGGAAAATTTAAAGGGCAGCTAATAGCTAGCAGCTGGGACAGAGGGCTATATTTACACATTCATAGTTGTAGCATTAGTAAGTTTGAGCATAAAGGAAATTTGACCAATAGATTTTTAATATTGATTTCTGCACATAAATATCAGTAAACACACCAAAATATAGGTTGTTTTAAACTTTGAAACAGTTCAAGATCAACTGATGTGTAAATATTTATTTCAAAGTACGAGTTTGATATCTTCAGTTTGAGTTTGAGAGCTTTGTTGCAAAATGATTATTGTTTATTACTAAGACGGCCTCCAAATAGAAGCTTGTACATCTTCATGAGAAAACAAACATGAAGAACAAGTAACAAATGACAAATCTCAGTGATGAAGGCTGTCAAATGTACAGGAAAGCGTGAGAACGTGCTGTTCTGCACAGCACTTTTTCCCAAGATTACTGGGGTTATCTGGCAACTGGAGACTCCTTCCCTGCCAAATCCTTCCAAATCCAACACAAACAACACAAATAAACAAAAAGATAAAGTGAATGTGGCGAGGCACCACAAACATAAAATGTTTACTTTCAGATATCAACAACCTTGCACTTATATCAACTTGGCAGCATGCGTGGTATTTATAAAAAACACCAAATAGATAAAAAATAGAAATTGCACATTCGTTAGAAGGGGGTCCATCTGTGAATTGTCAGCATTGTCCTTCTGTGTGTGTGTGTGTGTGTGTGCATGTGAGTGTGTTTGGGTAAAGAGAGAGAGCGCTGGCATGCGGATATCACCCCTCGCTCTGTCCGAGTCCTTCCCCCCTAGGCAGGTAAATGCCGTTTCAGGACGTCCTTAGCATTGCAGGGGAGAGTCTCGGGGAAGCTCACGTCAAACTCCACCACCAGATCCCCTCTCTGCTCGGGGTTTTTGGGGAAGGGGAGACCCTGTCCGGCAACTGTCTTTCTCATGCCAGGTTTGATGACGTCCGTGATCTTCATGTTGCACGTCTTCCCGTCTATCGTCGACACGGTTACCGAACATCCGCACAGCGACTGCAACGACATGAATACGGCAGTCAGGGACGAGACTGTGCAAGGATCAGGTGCAGAGCAACCTGAACACCAACTACCATCTATCGCCATCTATCTATGAATGCAAAGATCTGTCTTTTATTCAGACATGAGTGATGTCAACAAATATGTCCAGATGTTTGCAGTAATCTTCTAGATTCATGGAGGCTCAAGGTAGATGGTGTGAGGGTTGCTCTACTCCTTGCAAAAATGTTCTCCTCAACCAATACACCCAAGGCAGCCTTCTGAAGTCCTGCAACTACCATAGGAGCAGCATTAAATACTCAGTGATAAGAAACATAACTTAGATCAAAAGTGCCTTACAGTGTCATGCAAACAGTTTTAGCATGGAAGACCCCAACTGGAAATGAACCCCAATCACTCACAGTGTACGAGGCATACTCTACCCATTGAGCTAGAATATTTCTCTTTGTCTGTGACAAGTGTGTCTTAGCGTGCTTATAGAAAAGTGATTTGGTGAATTGAAGTCCTTATCGCAGAATAAATGGCGCCTCATGGGATTGGAAGTCTACAATGTGATTAAAAGGTGATTTCATTTATCTCTTGTTTTCCCAGCATGTCAGCATCACGTGACACGACGGAGAGCCAATCTGGTGTTGTTTTCGTGCAGCAGTCAAAACATTCTGAGAACTCGGCCTTAAAGTTGAGGAAAGTATGAGAAGCCATATAAGTACATGTTGCACCGTGTGTGCGTGGGCAGGCCTCTCTGCCCTCCCAGTGATACAGCTCCTATTTCCCACTGTTCATGATCCAAATTACATAACTAGATGGCTACTATGCTCATTCAGCATGGCTGAAGTTTCCAGGGGGAACATTTTCTACCTACATTTTATTGATTATGGCCATGCTGTTTTTTTTGTTTGAGCATCACTTATTCTGACTATCTCCTCTCTATGACAGGAGTCACTATTAATACCACAATGCACTGGTGCTTAGTCACAGTGGGTGCCAAAATAGAAAATGCCTCACCTGTCGTAAACTCACGCGCACAGGATACACAATGTCAGAGCCTTCCCGCCTAAAGTGTGGGTGTGGCTTGTCCTTGATGACGAAAACAATGTCAGCGGGGATGGTGTTGGGCGACTCGTCTCCCTCCCGTGGGAAGGTGATCTTGGTGCCTTCTTTCCAGCCCCGTTTAATCTCGATAGTGAGAATCTTATCCTCAGTGCGCATGGTCCTGCCATCCGGGTTTAGCCTTTTGCGAGAGATTTTCATCCTCTTGGTGCAGCCATGGAAGACCTCCTCCAGGGAGACCCTCAGTTCGTGGTGTATGGCCGGGTCTTGCTTCCGTCGCTGCTGCCCTCCGAGGCCGACGTGCCGGTCACGGGGGAATCCGTTTAGGTTGAAACTGGTGAAGGAGCCAAAGGGGTCGTTTCCATCCACTTCCATGTCCTCGTCGTCACGCCCATTGGCCTTACGCCCAAAGAACATCTCAAAGGGGTTAGCACCCCCAAAGAAAGTGGCAAAAGTGGCGTGTGGGTCCCCGTGGAAGGTGTAGGTGAAGTTGCTACCCTGTCCATCACCAGTGGGTCCATTTCCTCCCTTGAGACCTGATGGGTAGCAGAGATGATTCATCAGTCATCGGTGAATTCTACAACTCAAGGAGAAATCTACCAATCTCAGTGATATTTACTTTTACAAAATCATTGACAGCACAAAATTGGAACAAATGATGTCATCAGGGAACTTGAGTCATATGTGAAAAATAATGTGCAAGTTGACATATGTGACAACTTGAGTTTCCACATATTGAATGATGAACTTAAGATAATGATTTTTACAATAAAATACAATAAATGTATTTTATTATGGAACTACTGCACTTCTGTATGCCACCCAACATTGACATAGATCTTGGGTGGCATACAGAAGGGTGGCTGAAGTGAGAAAATGATTTTTTTCCCCCAATATATGAATGTAGATAAGAATTTTGAGCAGGTCGGTGCTTCCTTCTCTCATATGAAACGTGTTTCCCATCCATAACCAACCTCTATCATCATGATAGAAGATAAATGCTTTTGTATATAAGACACATATACAGGTATTCTCACCCCATATAACATAACATAACTGTGCCCAAAGGCTTTAACACAATGAAGAAGATTCAGTTTTTTTCTGACGAACAACACCCATATCTGGTGACTATGGAGGGAGGCAGACTTTTATTCCCGTATCAACAGGAACAACAGGAGTCATAACTGCAAATGGAGACTGTAAATACCCCCATAATAACATAGCTATGTACACAGTAAATTGTAGAGTAACGGTCTGCTAATTGCTATCCAGACCTGTTTGTTTCATTTCCCAAGTGACTTGAATAAAAGATCATTCTATTTTACAGACTAAAATGATTTCTGGACAAGCCTGGCTCCGTAATAGAGGTGTGAACGTATTCTGACGGCAAATCAACACCCGTCATGCCACAGTAACGATGCAGAAGAATGCAAGATCTATGTTGAAACCACATTACCTTCCTCTCCATACTGATCATATATTTCCCTTTTTTTCGGATCACTGAGGACTTCATATGCCTCGGCGATTTCCTTAAATTTCTCCTCAGCGTTTGCCGCCTTGTTTTTGTCGGGGTGCCATTTCAGGGCTTGCTTTCTGTAAGCCTTTTTGATGTCCTCGTCCGCAGCTCCTTTAGAGATCCCCAGTATTTTATAATAATCTTTCCCCATTTTTCACCCCCCCAAAAAAAAACGTTGAAGAAGAGCAACGCGACTGGGTCCGGTCGACGGGTGGCTGTCAGTCCCAACACAAGAAAAGATGTGGACTCAGTCTGGTCTGGTGGACAATACGAGCGGCAGATAGAGAGACAGTGATGACCATTTAGAGGCGGTTAGTCAACGCTGTGGACCCTGTGTTATTTCGCCGTCACTCTATGACCCTCTTTAAATAGCCACTGCACCCTCCCTTGCGTCCGGAGTACCAGTGTCAAGGCAGACAGATTTAACAGTGGTACTTCCGGTCCAACCTTTCGATTTAATGTGTGTTCACCACGCTATTGTGTGTTTATTATATATAAAACGTGCTCATGACTGATACAAATCCTTGTCAATGATGGATTAAAAAGTCTACAACATCCCTCAGGTCTAGATATTGACTGTGGTATAGCCCACAAGCTCCTGATATGCTTGCCAAATGTTTCTTGCCAGTGATAACGTATTGCATCACAAGCACTGCCAGCAATGACATAGTAAAGTAAAACTTGATTAACGAATCTCCATCCACTATAACTTATTAAAGTTAGTATTGTCATTTAAATATATCGATCTAAATCGAGCACAAGCTTTAAAAACACAAATTTAAATTTTGCACACAAAAGGATGAAAGTGAGAGCAAGAATTAACCAAAACGAGGGAGGGAGGTCTATGCCATCTTTTGCCCCCGATGTAGTAAATCATAAATCATAGGAGTAAATCATAAAATATTTTTGTGCCCGCCAATCCTCAGTAGTAAATGGAATTGTGTAAACGCCCCACCGTGTTTTATTTTGAAGCCAAAATAGCATAACTTCCGGTTTACTCTGGCTAGCTTGACATCTCTGTACACTGGAATCCGGGAGCTCTTTCTAGAAAGCAAATGCTGTGGCACGTCATTTACCATAGCGGGCTCTTTTAGAAACCATCCAGGTGAAAACACGTCACTCCTGCTTATTGTTCGCAATAAAGTTATGGACATGACATGCCAGACCAGAGTGGCGGGACCGTAGAATACACTTTAGAAAAATATATTGTATGTCACAGCAAAATTAACAGGAATATTATAGTCAAACCACAGGAGATAAAAATACCATAAACTATGACAAGGCCACTATAAACTCACTACTGAGTTCTACGGACACACTATAAGTCCCGATTGGAATATTATAAGAATATTATAGGGATTTTTTTGCCAATGCAAAAAAAAAACCTGTCACTGACAGCTCTGTGTGTGTGTGTCTGTGTTTGTGCGCGCGCGCGCGTCCAAAGCACAACCTCAATGTGTCCAGACCATTCCAGATTGTAGTAGCGTACCTTAGCACACATTATAACTTGAACTTGCAAGTTTTGTTCTATATCCTGATTATTAATAGAAGTATTATTATTTCGAAATCCATCCGGGATGAAAATTCCGCCAGCAGGAGCCAAACAAATAGAGAAGACATGAGGCTGGATGGAGGTAACTGCCTTTCTCCGCAGCCACAGCGCCATCTGCTGTGCTGCAGTGGAAATGACACATGAATCGCACGTAAGAGGATGTTGCTGTGGGCTGCTGATAGCGGGCCAAGGAGAGCCATATACCGCATCGACTAGCTATGCCTGTGACTCAGCAGGGCTATAGGTTAACCGCTGTATCTTTTTTCTCTCCTCAGTAGATGTGCACCGGTGAATCAGGCTGCATTTTATCCTCAAAAAATTCAAAGCAGTTTTTGGCTCATTTTTAGATCAATCATGGATCAATTCCGTGCTTTATTTCTGAAACTAGACAAGAATAAGGATGGCTTCATATCAGTCTCAGAACTTCACGGTGAGATGAAGAAATATGGAATCCTCTCGATGGATGACAAGGTCCAGGTAGTGACTAATTCAGTTATCGTGTTTGCATGGCCTACATTTCCCAAACCACCTAATTTATAATTTATTTCTAATTTATATATTTATAAGTCTTTTAATTCAAGCTGTTGGACCTTCTTCCAGAGTATCGTTGATAGCTATGACCAAGACAGAGACGGCCGGTTGGATTATAATGAGTTCCTCAGCTACATGATGGACAGAGAGAAGAAATGGAAAATCTACTTTCATGACCTTGACAAGAACAAGTGCGGTGAGCGACCAGGCCCTTACGAATAGAAATATTATAGTAGTACCATAGGAGATTTAACAAAAAATACATTAAAGTACGATAAAGGCACTATTATGGCACTATAGGAATATTATAGGAATGTTATAGTGATTTTATTATGGTTTTGCAGTGCATCAGGTCTTTTATTTTGATATCCTTTCAAGCACATATTGAGTTTTCCTACTTTAAATGTATGCTGGGGTGTAAACTAATGGAGGCAGACATTTGAGGCTTGTTTATGGTGTACACAACTACAGCCAATGGTCCCTGTACTCATAACAGGCAGTATCTGCCCCAGGACCAAAACGCCCATTCAACACTGTAAATGCATTCGTTAACACATAGGGAATGGCTGGAAAACAGTCCCATCAGTTCATACCTGAATGTGTAACCCTGTCCGTCTCTTCTCTGATCAGGGGTGATTGACCAGGAGGAAATCATATGTTTGTTTAAGGAGTTAGGAGTGGTCATATCAAAGCCGAATGCAAAAAGAATAATTCAAATGTAAGATTCTTTTCCCTCACAAAACTATTGCTGCGTTTGAAAAAAAAATATCACCTCACAAAACTATAACAATGTAGTACTGGGTTCAAAATTTGACTAGTGACACAATGATGCATTTTTCACTGATTCACACTAATCTCACAAGAGCTTTCCTAATGACACAGATTATTAGCTTCACTGTAAAGATTAAGGCACAATTTGATCCCCGTGACTGAATAACTACATGACTACATGCAGAGCTGCACTTGGTGATACTTCTTTCTGGTTTTTGTGACGAAATGCACCGACGAGCGCTGAATATTAGCTGCTTCCGTTGTGTTTGCCCTTGCCAGGATGGATAAGGACAGTTCCATGACGGTGGACTGGGGGGAATTCCTGCAGCATGTTATCCTGCACCCGGCGGAGAATATAGGAGAGCTGGTGTCCTCGTGGAAGCACAGTCTGGTGAGAATGGCTGGCAGCCTCAGTCTCACGCTGCTTGTTTCTCAAGCCATGGGGTGAGGCCCTTTATTCCTTTAGGATTCAAAAGGAATTTCAACTCATGATTGATGCTTGAAACTACATCTGTCACCTGTGATCGATACCCGTCAGTGCTTAAAACTCTTAAAACGTCTTAAAAAGTATTAAACGTCTTAAATCCAGTTATTAGAGGTCTTATTTTTTCGCCATGCAATGACAGCTTTCTTTGTGCTGCGTAGTCACTCTAGATTAAGACAGAACAGAGTTAGTAGTACAGTATGCATCTTAACTGCTTTAACCTCATGTCCAGTTTACTGGTGTCCTTGTTCTTATACTGCCCATCAATTTAGTCTTAAATTAAATACTGGGTCGTATTAAAAAGTATTAAAAGTCTTAAATTTGGCTTTCTGAAACCTGCAGATCCTCTGTGATCCTCTGGGGAGCGGGTGCAAAGCGAGACCATCACTTACCCATCATATACTTTCTATCAATACTGTTCCGAATCATGAAGAAGAAATAAAGTCAGAGGGTGTTAAACGTGATTCCCTCGCTGCTCTGATTGCAGGTTTTCGATGTGGGTGAAAGCCGCGCGATGCCCATTGAGTTCCCAGAAGAGGTGTCTGGTTCGGGGATGTGGAGGCGGTTTGTTCTTGCAGCGGGACTGGCAGATGGCGTATCCCGAACTGTGACAGCGCCCATCGACCGTCTGAAGACCCAGCTCCAGGTCCGCTCCACATTCAGATGCCATTTGATTCGATTCGATTCGATTCGATTCGATTCGATTTGCAAAATTCATGTGTATTTAACTCCAGAGGACGACCCCAGAAGAAAGTGTAATAAGTGTAGTAATAATAATCTGTAGCTGACCTCTGACCTCTGAACCCCCTGTTCTGTAGGTTCACGGATCCAAGGCATTCTCCCAAGGCTTTCAAGAGCTGAGGTCGGGTGGTCTGCGGGCTATGTGGCAAGGCAACGCCGTGAACGTGCTGAAAGGAACGCCACAATCAACTCTACAGTGTCTTATCTACGCACAGGTGAGACAAGACAGACACACACACACACACACACACACACATGAGCTTGTTTTAACCTGCTTGGAGCTGGAGAAGGGTGGAGTTCAAGTCAATTCAGTACACTTTCCTGTGATTGACAGCTTACCTGACACTATCTAATTGGCCTAATACACTAAGCCCCACCCACTGGTAAACCCCGCCGATGCTCCATGCCGGTTACAACTCTGTTTGACCAGGGCTGACACACACACACACTCAGCGCCTCTCTGCTGTCTCCAGATGAAGGTGTACACCCAGAACCGAACCCAGGAGAGTCTGTCGGTGCAGCAGCGTTTCGGGCTGGGCTGCGTCTCCGGCGCCGTTGCTCACGCCGCCTTCTACCCTTTAGAGGTATCAGAGAGCATTGGCAGGTCTGAGTGCTTTAACATTTCTGCCCTGTCATGTATTATATATCATTCCCAAATGTATTATGATGCCTTGGTGTGATTAATGTCAACAAAATGAGACGGTTGAGAGGATTTTACCCTCTATCACACCAGTGGTTCTGTTAGTACTGGTCTGTCTCATTTCCCTCCTTCCACCATCTGCCATTGTGAGAAACTGAAGTTTCCGCTGAAATAACAGCAGCCTCTTCCTGTTTTGTGCCGTAAAGCAATCCAGCAGATTTCCCACAAAGTCTGACCCAGTGGCACACAGGACTTGTTTACAGTAATCATACAAATGTGTCAAAATCAATGTGGTAATGATTTATTGATGGTAAAATATGACGTGTAGCACCTTTAAAAAATGGAAGTACAGTAAGTATATCATCTAAATTGTTACTAGTGTGCAAGCCGTGGTGTTTCAATTTAGAGCCAGACAACAATGATTTGTTCCAGAGAAACTTTGTATTTGCCTCATTTTTACAATAACGAATGTCTCATTTTGAAATGAAACTAATTTGCCTTTCATTTTTTCCCCGAGTTTTACTTTTTACTTTCTCTCCTCCTTTTCTCCCTCAGGTGTTGAAGGTGAGGCTTAACCTGCAGCAAGCCGGCACCTATAAAGGTGTTGTGGAGTTCGCTCGATCTATTTACAGAAACGAGTCTTTAGCCTCCTTTTACAGGGGATTCAAGCCGAGCATCCTCTGCATGGTCCCCTATGCAGGTGTGGAGTGTGCAGTTCATCAGGTGAGGAAGAGAAACACTCAAAGATCAAGTTCACGTTCATCTGAGAGATACTAACTTTAATGATTTGCTTCTCATTACAGTCAATCATGAACTGGGCTAAGACTGATCTGGCCTACAACAGTGACTCCCAACTCTTTTTCTTCAGTTTTGTGGCCTTTGCCTGTGGACAAATAACCAGTTACCCGCTGGCAGTGATCCGGACTCAGCAGCAAGCGCAGGGTAACATTTGTATTTGTATTTGCTTTATATAGAGACAGATACAAACACATTGATGGATGTATGTATTTTTTGTTACAGAAATGAGAATTTACAACAAACAACTATGTCTGCTCATCTTCAGTTTTCTTGTTTTCCAGCTTTCTGCCCAGTTTCGCCTCCCACCTCAAGTGTGCTACAAGGATTTATTGGAATCTATGAAAGGCTTGGAATTAGAGGATACTACAATGGAATGGGAGCAAGCTTTGTCAGGGCTATTCCATGTGCCCTGCTGAACTACACTTTAACTAGAAAACTGGAAATTGTATTTGCCTCAACTTAGTCTTTAGATTTAGGAAAGTGTCTGTTTTCTATTCCAGATAACTTTGTATCTTGTACTAAAAATTAAAAACACATTTTCAAGGATGTGATCAGGAACACAAAGAGAAGGAAAAAAACAGGAAAACTGTCATCTCTCATTAATGTCCGAGTTGTGTCCATAAATAACTGCAATCCTGAAAAAAAGCCTGAAAAACACGAATTGAATTGATCTTCCTCTGAAGATCATTGTATTCCTTAATACCTCTGCAGCGACTGTTGAAAGCCCGTAGTGTAGCCAATAGTTGAACATTGATCAAGAACATGGGGTGACACAGTAACAACCTGGTGGGGTTGTTGAAATATGCCCATGTGACCAAATGTAATAAATGCTGGAGGACATTTTGACCAATGTTGCACTGTGAGCTGTAGTCGGTCTGTCTGTCTGTCTTGGGCAATAAAATGTATTTAATTCACAGACCTACCTGTATTTTTCTTCCTGTATTATTAAAGAGTGTTGTGAATTAATGCATTTGTTTTTTATGTTATCCAGTTTGAGTATGAAGGTAGGAGCTGTGCAGATAGATAAGATAGTATGAAGTTTGTATTTCATAACAGAGGACACGGAAATTAATACTGATATTGAGAGAGCAGTGGTTGTTAGAAAGTTGTTGGTAGGCTCCTCTGCAGTCATGACAGATCACAGCCACCAGAGCAAGGGGGTGTTACGCCAGAGACTTTACAACAATACCGGATGTCGTGTCTGATCTCGCGAGATGGAGCATCGGACCTCGAGGCACTCGTGAATTAAAACCGCCATCTTGTTTCACCGAGGAGGAGAAGAGCAGCAGATATGGCTGACTACAGTAACGTGGCTCCCCCGTCCTCTAATGCTGGTGGTGGAATGAACGACGCCTTTAAAGACGCCCTTCAACGAGCGCGACAGGTAGGACTTGTATGTCGATCAAGTTATCAATAATGTCGAAATCTTGAGCAAACCGCGACTGTTTGTGCTCTTTGTAACGTAAATTCACCTTGCGGGCGCCAACCTGCAACATCATACGAGGCTAGCGAATGATAGCTACGCCACAGTGAAAATGTTAACATAAGAGGTCGCTGTGTTGAGTGAAAAGCCCAAAAGTGATCCTAGCCACTTTAGCGTGATAGTTAAAAATCCAATCTGCGCCGTTGTGAGAAAGTTAAAGTGTAACTCTGCGTTTGTCTCGGTAAGAACAGCCGACAAACGGGTATTGCGCCAACATGGCTAGCTAGCAGGCTAATCTGGAAGTTAACGCATTCCTTTGTTGGCCCAGACTTCCGGACCGAAATGTAGGCCTCAGCTAGCGTGTCTCAGTCACGAACTGCGGTAAAGTTCACTGAAGTGATGTTTCTTTTTATTTTGTTTGTTTTAGATCGCAGCCAAGATCGGAGGCGATGGCGTTGCGCCACCTACAACTAACGAATTTGGTTACGGAGGCCAGAAAAGGCCCCTGGAAGATGCTGGTGGGTATTTTCCCATGCCTAACCTCAATATAGGTCAGTGGCTTAAATCGATTCATTGCAAGTCCCGTCACTTATGCTTGCCTGTATAATTTAGCAACTAAGGTAGTGTATTTGGCTAATTAAAAGAGTTTTGTACTTAGATTGGATCTGTATTAACGTTGCCCTGTAATTAATGGGCAATTCACCAAGACATGCCGTTTGTTCTGGGCATCAGTGCTTAGCATGGACTCTGATATGGTTGTGTTAATGTTTATATTTGAAGCTATATAATGAACTATAAGTTGTTTTATTGTGTTCAATTGCTGCCATTTGGCTTTTTCATTTTACGTTGGCATATGTTCAAATTCATCATCATCTAAATGCATTAACTCTTTAAAGTTTTCAACGTTGTTGCGTTGCCCTAACATGTACATTTTAGGCACTACTGACAACCCATTTTCAGTAATATGAATCCCCGGCTTGAGCTTGGAGAACCTGGTCAGGTCAGTAACACGATAACGGGTACAACCACAGGTACTTATGCTGGCTGTTTCTCCTGTCTTCACAGACCAACCAGAGACGAAGAAAGTTGCTCCAAATGACCGTAAGTATCATTTGACATGGTTGTACTTTACATTAACTGACCCTTGTTCTTGATGATGTGTAGTAATTGTAACTGGGCAGGAACATTAAAGTTGTCTCTTGTAGTCTGGCTCAGACACTCTCTCAGGGTCGTGGGTTCAATCCCCACATAGTGTCAACTATCACCTTTTGTAAGTCGCTTTGGATAAAAGCTTCTGCTAAATGACTAATGTAATAAGGTGCATGGAGAAAATGCTTGTGATTAAACTTAAAAAACAAGTAATGCTTGGTATCTTTGTTCTGTTATGTAGTAATCAGGCAAAATTATCAATTTGTTGCAGGGGTGAATCTTAATTTTATGTCTTGTCTCCCTGCACCAGTTCTAACTTTGTCTTTTTTTGCAGCCTTTTCAGCAGGCATGGGAGGAATGTGTTGTCCCCCAAGGTAGATACAAAGACTTGCATTGCCTTTGTTTTTGTCATCACATTAATTGGATTTTATCATCCACATTGACCCCAGATTACAAAGTCTGCATTGACATTTATTTTTTATTTTCAGATCAACATCAGATGAGTTCAAGGTCCCAGATGGAATGGTTGGATTCAGTGAGTTGACTTAAATGTTCATACAAATATTAATCGGATGAAGCAGCACTTATTTGTCCAATTTTAGTTGTGTTGGATATTTTCATGCAGTAAATATTTTTGTTTTTTTCCAGTTATTGGAAGAGGAGGCGAGCAGATAACCCGCATGCAGCAGGAGTCTGGATGTAAAATACAGATTGCCTCTGGTAGGTTTAAAATTCACTGAGTCATGTTGTGGATATCATGCTATAATCCCAATAAAAAATGTGGATATCTGTGATTGTGATATGTGCGTTAATCATTCCCTCTCTGTAGACAGTGGAGGGATGCCAGATAGGTCAGTGACATTAACAGGAGCACCAGACTCCATCCAGTAAGCTATGAACCTTTTTCTTGTTGAGCATTGACCTACATTTTTGTTGGTTGCTCAGTAGGCTCAGAATGGCTGGATGTGTTGGACTTGGCTAATCTTGGCTTTACCCCCAATCAGGGCCGCAAAGAGGCTACTAACAGAGATTGTTGATAAGGGACGGCCAACCCCAGCATACCACCACAACGATGCCCCAGGCATGTCTGTCCAGGAGATTATGGTCCCAGCCTCTAAAGCCGGCCTTGTGATTGGCAAGGGTGGGGAAACTATCAAAAGCCTTCAGGTGAGTCTCAAGTCTGAGACCAAGTCAAGTGCTCCCATCTCCCTTCTGGGATTAAGAGTTTGACAAAAACAGGAAAGAACTATTTTGCTATAGTTTTGTCAACCTAAGAAACCGAAATGCTCTGAAGATTCAGGCTTGGTAAAATGACACAAATGCAACTCAGTAAAAGCTGATTCACTCAGACCTGTAGCTTTCCTGCAAGCTGTTAATTGTTTCTCTTGAACACCAGGAACGAGCCGGAGTCAAGATGGTCATGATCCAAGAAGGACCTCAAAACACAGGCGCAGACAAACCTCTCCGCATTTCAGGAGAACCCTTTAAAGTTCAGGTGTGTGGTTGTCCATGTGACTTTTCCACTTAAAAGCACTTGGCAGTAATGTGATTAACCTGAGGAGTAATTGTTTTGGGGGCACATAAGTGTGGTTAATTTCTGATGGGATATGAGTTTTCTCTGTTAAGAGACCTTACCTCTTCTCTTTCCCATTAGCAAGCCAAAGAGATGGTGATGGAGCTGATCAGAGACCAAGGCTTCAGGGAGCAGAGGGGCGAGTATGGCTCCAGGATGGGTGGAGACAGCTTGGATGTGAGTGTTACAAATCACATTTCCCAGTTTCATTCATCAGTTTGGGGACAAGGTTTTAAGTGGTCACTTGACTTTGGTTTTGCTTTCTCTCTCTAGGTTCCTGTGCCCAGGTTTGCGGTAGGAATTGTGATCGGGAGGAACGGGGAGATGATCAAGAAAATTCAGAGTGACACAGGTGTTAGGATCCAGTTTAAGCAGGGTGAGTGTTAATGGCTATAGGAGCTCAGCTAAATGATCAAAATGTAATTTCGTCACCTAGATATACTTATGTCTGCATATGTGTACAGTCTGTGATGAAAAATCATGCACCACGCTGAACATGTGATGTATAACCCTACCACAGTATCTGAGACCTAGAAGTACACACAGACTTTAGGGTGACAGTGGCCTAGTGGTTAGAGAGACCACTAACTATTGCAATCCTGTCATTGCATTTTGCAACAACAGAAATTTGCCTCTCCCATTTGCAAGGAAATGTCAATGAAAGCGTAATGAGGCCTCCAACAATGACTAATATCTCACATGTTAAATCGAAATACAGATGAACCTGACATGCAGCGTCTCTCCACGCCCTCTGATTGTCCTATTCTCTCCATGTAGATGATGGCACCACACCAGAGAGGATAGCTCAGATCATGGGTCCTCCTGACCAGTCCCAGCACGCAGCAGAGATTATCTCTGACCTGCTGAGGAGCGTCCAGGCCGGCGGGCCTCCAGGACACGGGGGC
>OOFE01016615.1:38279-53780 GCA_900323365.1 Monocentris japonica
ATATATGACATAATTGATGATAGTGGCATTCCCCCCTGTAGGTGTAATAAATATAACATGGGAGTATTTTTATTATTGACTGGTGTACCAGCAGTGATTAGCCAGCTAGTCATTCCTAACTATTTATTGGGGGAGACACAAAGCAGTTACATTTCTTGGGAAAACATTTTGAAAGGTAACTCCAACCAGAAGTTGGATGTTTTAGACTTGTACCTTCATGTGTTGTCTCTTCTGCTTCAGCACTGACCAACAACTAGATGCCACCGCCTGTGAAAAACATACAGATCAATCAGCTACGGAGGGCTAAATTAAAAAGCAGTCACTTCAAAGAGAAAACTAAATTCAAAGTGAGAGAGTGAGGCTAAAAAGAAAAGGTGAAATAGAAAATATATATATATTTCTAAAGTTAAATGACTGATGCTTATTTCACATTAGTTTTTCACCATTCCCAGCTGCATGCAAGTGAGGAGGTGTTGTCCTCCTGTCCTAATTTCTTTCCTCTCTACATTTTATTGGGGCATGCATGACTATTCCAAGCAGGAAATAATAATGCATTTCGCAGTAGCGTTTTAACGTTTTTGGTCATCAGCTGGCTAGCGACAAAAACTTTGGTGGACTGTAAAAATCAACTGGATGTGTTTTGGTGCTGCGGAAGGGAGGGTCCGAGTGTTTCATCGATCACTCACCGTCTCCTTGAAGGAGCTGTTGAGCCAGCGGTTGTTGACCACGTTCTGGATGGAGATGGGCGGGTTCTCCAGGTCCTCAAACGAGTCCATCAGGATGAAGTCCAGCACTATGTCATAGAAGTTCAAGTGCTTGACCTGGCCAGGATGAGTATGTCATTTTATTTAAGAGGAGTGTGAGCAGTCCACTCCTGTTGCTATCACTTAACCACCACACCTTCACTGGGTACAATGTCATTCTATTATAGTCATTTATTACAATCATATCACCCATAGTCAGTTGTGTTGACTTCTAGTGAAATGAACTGAGGCCACCTTGTGCCAAAAAGACGTTACAACTTGGATACTGCAGAAATACCTGCTGGACTAGTTTTTGGCGGAAGCTTGTAATAAAATCATTTGAAATCAAGCTTTCATGCCAAACCATTAACGTCTTAAATAAAAGTAATAAATGTAGTTGGGGTTTATTTTGCTATAATGACGCCGTCTATCATCCTTTACATCATTTAACCTTTATTTAACCAGCACCTTGTGATTTACACCACAGTCTTCAGCTGTATAACATGCAACAATGACCTCCACTCTGTAGCCAAAATTCAGTTTGAAGTTTACATGACTATAATAACGTGCACGGCGTGTTGTGACCTCATCATGTGCATCACGGTTCAAGTTCAAGAAGAAGTCTTACGCCACGCGTAGCCAGCTCCACCTCTGTGTTTTCCCAGTGCTCTGTATGCTCCAGGAAGGAAATCATCTCTTCAAACACTTCCTCAAACCTTCTTGGGCTCTGGAAACCAACCAGAAAACCACAGTTAGGAGGAGAAGCAGTCGAGGAGGAGGCAACATCTTGGTCTCTGGGTTTTGCTTCTTACCTTTTGTGCTTTAACTATTATGGAAGACAATATTTTCTTTCCTGTGTCGGCCAGAAACGTCCCGGTTGCCCTCTCGCACAAAATGAGCTGGAGACAGGATATATCATATTATATTGTTTTACCAACATTGCCATTTGTTTAACTAGTGAATTACAGGGTTCCCACTGATGTAAAACTCCATGACTTAAATTTCTTCCTGGATTGTTGATGTTGTTTTTCAGCTCAGAAATCACCTAAAAACCATCTAACACAATCAATGTGTGAAACAAGTTGTAAGATACAAAGTGGCCCATTTGTACAATTCCCTGATGTTCCCTGACATCCCCAGAGAATTCCCTGACTCTCGCTGTCTGGACTAGGCCTCTCAAAACCTCATGATATTCCAGAAATTCCATGACCGGTGGGAACCCTGTTATTATTGTCCACCTCTGTTATTATACCTGACATGCCTGCCGCACACAGTGCAGCTTGGCCAGGAAGTCAATGTCTCCCAGACATTCCAGCATCTCCGTTCTGAGAATGGAAACAGCAAAAGACCAGATTAAAATGTCAGCAAAGAGCACAGGATAAAAAAAAAAAACATAATCAAAGCTGCCTGTTGATGTTGTCACAATCATTTTGATACTAGTTGGATACTGTTGCAAAAGACCGAATTCAATATTTTATTTTATAAATGCTTGATAGTTTCACCAAATGTGTTCTGCAAGCTGAGATTTCACCGTCACCTCCAGAGGGTGTCTGATTTTAGCAGACAGAGCTGCAGTCTAGCTGCTGACAGTCAACTTGGACCGCAGCAGCCAGTGCAAAATTCAACGGTCAAACAACTGAAAACAGTGACAGCGTCAAATAGTCCACCATGTCTTCAACTGGATCCTAGTCCACCTAAACTGCTTGACAAAAACTATTTCTTTTACAGCGCTGCAGAAGTTGCTCCCAAGCTGTCCAGGTGAAGTGGTAACACGTCTTAAAATAAAACACTCTGGTTGTTCTGTGACGTTGCTTGATGGTTTATCTTGTTTGCCGTCGTATTGTAGTTGTATCAAATTTTTAGATATTAAATTCAATATTGGTATCAAATTCAAAATTCTGGTATTGTGATGACACTACTGCCAGCGACACCCAATTTCATTCATTGTGATACTGTGTGTGTGTGTGTGTGTGTGTGTGTGTGGCTGGGGGGAGGTATTACCGTAGCACCCTGCAGGAGATCTTGCCATCCTCTGCCATCTTCAGTGCCTCCTCGTAGAAAAGGTGATGACCCAGAGCGAATGTCCTCAGCTCTCTGTGCTCGGACAGCTGAGACAGACGACGACAGCAGAGGTGGAGAAGAGAGGAGGAATGAAGGCTGCACAGCTATGGCCAAAATAATAAGCCCAATTCTTGATTCGTAGTCTCCAAGTGATCCTCTAAATTAAATTACATGACTCAATATTGCCAAATTCTACGATTATGAATTGTGGAAACTAAAACACAGTATTATTATTATTATTATTATTATTATTATTATAGCCATATATAGAATTCATTTTGCAGAACAAGGAGGAATGCAGCAAGGATCCCCATAAACTATGGCCAATACCAGCATCATTTCAATCGATGTGACGTCCATCAATCTATCCTAATCAAGATGAATCCTGTGCTGAATGTTGCAGGGCCAGTGGGTCTGAGTCTTCGTTCTCCTTGACAGTCCTCGTCACACGGTTCAGGTTTTAGTGACAACATTTCTGGAGTTTTTATCTATTTTATTCCTGTTATATTTATTCCTTCTTAATTCATGTTTTATTCTCAGTGGATTTCATTTCTTATTATTCTAGCGTATGTGAAGCACTATGGAGGCTACAGTGGGAACCCAGCTGCAGAGTAAGAAGCTGTATATTGTTGAAGGTCTATTTATAGTGACTCCTTCCTACCCGGCATGAGCACTGACCCAGTTTTACTGCTAAGAGCTTCGCCTTGCTCTCCTGGTGGCAAATGGCCAAGTGCAGGGTTGAGGGTCAGACCGCTCCATTCACTATGTCATTTCTAACTGAAATTCCCAGAATGGTGACAGAATCTTAAAGCTCAACAATTTCTTTGCAGTTTTTGATGGCGATAGACCCATCTCCAGAAGGCAGAAAGTGCAGCTACATCGATCATGTGTATTTGTGATTAGAATTCAATTAACCCTCCAACCCTGGTACAGAAAGCAGCTCAGCTGGCAGCAGGGGGAGAGAGGAGGCCTTGGTTTAAACACTTGGCAATCCCTTCAGGTTGAATTCCTTGGCAAATCAATGATTGTTAAGTGTAGTCCTGTCTTGTTCTCTCCGGGTCAAGAGCATCAGCAGCCCTCACAGTGTCTTAATGAGTAAATAACATAAGGTAAATGCAGCTAGACACCGGGGTGGTTTACCTACAGGAAGATCAAGGCCCCCCCGCTGCCACCCAGTCGTATTTTTGGCGGTTCAAACAGGCTGAGATGACGTTGCCGGTTGGGTGATACTAGTAGGTTCACATAGGATTACACTACTGTTCTGCCTCGGTACTCCACTAGTCTGTTATCTTGTTGTATCTAAGTTAGGGCTTCATGAGGATCGCTAAAATGATCATCTGGATTACTTTGCTGTCTGCGTTGCAATATTCAGTCATGTCAAAATGTTGGGCAGCTTTTTTACAATTATTGCCACCAGCAATGGCTCGTTTTGTGGAGGCTTCTCTGAAAATTTGAGAGGAAGTTTGGTGTTTTCTGGGTGTATCTGTAGTTAAACTGACAACAACAACAGTAGAATAAGTCTCAATTCCTAGATCACTGACATTACACCATTGCACCATCATCTACCAGTGGAAACTGCTGTCACTACTATTTTTATAAAGGGAGGGATTTTGCGAGGTTTAAGAGAGGTGATTGATTTCATATTTGTGGAAAACGGTTCTTACCTTTCTTGCTGAACTCAAGATGCAAAATGGTGGGAAATGTTTTCTTGTGCATGGTTAACAAGTCACTCTACATTTTAATTTTCCACAGAATGAATTGCACAGGCCTGTCATTTTGTAAGATCCAGTTGTTCTTCAACGTTTTCCATGGCTGTGTTTTAATCACGACCTCTACAGCTAGCTTGATGGCTATGTTGTTGTTGCACTACAGTGGAGGGAAGGAGGGGAATTCCAGAAGAATCTCATTGGGACTGCTGCAATTAGGCGGGACCAATGAGGAGGCTAGGCCAGTTGCCCGCTTCCTGTTGGTCAGACTAAGCTATAGTAGCACAGGGATGAATGACTGTCATACCTCAGCAGCAGACACAAAGGAGTCAGTAGAGGCGATGCTCATGCTGTCCCTCAGACAGATGTCGTCCAGCTCCTCTCTGGCTGAAATGTCTGTCATTTTATCTGGGAGAGGGAATAATCACAATCACATAACCAGAGCAGGTCAAATCGTAGTTTTTTTTTTCTTTTTTTTCCCAACCAGTCGAGTGTTTAACATCAAACTAACCCAAATAACAGATTTCCTGATTACCTGGGAACCAAGAGACAGCAGTAGCCAAAAGCCAAAACAAGACCTAATACATTTAAAATGACAGCTGAACAAACAACTTCAGCATTTGAACATAGATGCTGATAAATGTTGGTCATGGAAATTCTGCAACATGTCATGGAACAATAGTGTGTGTGTGTGTGTGTGGAAGCTGACTCACCTTGGCTGTTGCTGTGGGATGAGGGCTCTGACATGCCCAGCGCTCCCTCAAACTCCTCCTGGAGGCGGTAGGCCCTCTGCAGCAGAGACTCCAGCTTGTGGATGAACTCGCTGCTGATGACATCCTGCACATAAAACATACATGTTCACCGCGGTCTTAAAATGAGGAATGTGTGAATGCAGGATACTGTATTAAGCTACGGAAAGGCTGTACTGTATATCACTGTGTAAGTGTGCTCGCTCTTGTTTTAAAGGCTGTTGTAATTTCACTCTTAAGTTTCGATTCGTCACTTCCTGTGGACGGAGAAGTGGTGGAGGTGGAGAACCTGACACCAGAATTTCACTTAAAATAGGGCGAACCTGAGGCATGAAATATTAGTGTGCTGAAAGGAGAACATTTTGCTGAATTATTTAATGCATTGTTAAAATCATTTGTTGTCTAGGCTGAGTAAAGCCTTTGAACGAGGGAAGGCACCCACACAGCAGATCAAAATGAGAATTGTCTTTAAAATGAGGCAGACAGCACAACTTTCACTCATCACCTTAAAAAGTACAGTATATTCCACTAAAACTAACTTTTGGCTTTTATTTTCTTTGGGCTTTTATTGACTTTATTCATCTGGACAAGTAGACATTTTCCTAAAACTTCAACGTCCTTTTTCCCCCCTAGTTCTTTTGTGGGAATTCCCCTTTAACCTAATCTCTAGTAAGCTTTCCGGAGAGGCATCCCAGCAGTAGGCATCTTTCTCAGAAGACCCAGCACCAGCCTGGACATTTGACCTGCCGTAATCCAAAAGCCTTTGAACTAGGTTTGAGAGAGCTGATGAAGAAGACGTTACGCAACCAAACTCAGTGACACAAGTGGGTTGTCAAAGTGCTGGTTATTCATGTATGTGATCTGGAGGGCAGTTTTTGTGGGCAGAGAGGGACTCAGGAGACACAAGACAGATGCCATCCACTCATTTTATTTGGTGGTGGTACAACTTAAACTGTAATCAAGCCATTTACAGTCGACAGGTTTTGTAGGAGATAAAAGAAATACCCAAAGAAATGCCCAAACATCTAAGAAGCAACATGAGGCCACTGATTTTGTGTCTATGTCTGGTTAATAGAAAGAGCCCTTGTTCTTTTGATTCTGAGGGACTGACACCAAAATCTGAAGTTTACTGTTGTTTTACATTGTTGAGAAATGTTCTGCTATTAAACTCCATTGTAGCTGCACTGGAAATATCTCAATGTAACGTCACATTGTCTAAGTTTGGCCAGTTATCCACCTGAATCAGAAAAATACAACACTAAACAACAAGATGGGTCCAAGAATGCAAGGTACACTGGCAATAGCTGTTTTTAACACCCTGAAGTGTTTCAGGGTGGATTTTTCCTTCAACACTTAAAACAGTTCAGTTTATTGTCTGAGGTTTTGGCACAATGAGTCAAACATGAGTTGTTCATGTATTTTGATACCGTCAAACGTTTGTTTACCTACAAACAGTGGAGTCAAACAGACCTGTATTTTGAGTTATGATGGGCTAAGGAAGTCCCAAGTATACCCAATATAAAGGGTAAACCAAATCATTTCAAAGTGTTGAGTGTATTGTGTGCGCCAACCTCCACGCTCTCCTCAGCAATGGCGTCTCCAGCTCCCATTTTGACGGAGGCACAGCTCACATCGTCCTCAGCCTGCCTGCTCCTAAATGTCAGCGCCTGCTCCCATCGCCGCAGAGCCTCCTCAAACAACTCCATACCTGGGAACACACACACACACACACACAAAATGAGTCTCCCAAAAGGTTAAATTATTGAAGAGCTCTGTTCCTAAATGACATAACCCACCAAAAACTAATAATTACCTGAAATTCATTATTTAATATCCATAAAACATAGGGGCTCTGGTTAAACAAGGGTCACATAATGTCTTCAGTTGCCCACTATATCTTACAGAGTACCATATTGTCAGTATTGTCATATTATTGTCACTTTTTTCCAAATGGCAGATGTCTCATTTTGGAACAAAACTCTTCAGCCATTTCCAACAGAACGTCTGTTATGGTGCATCTGTTTTCTCTCTTTACCCATAAGGTAGAGGTTTTCCGGTGTGGTGACGGGTATGCTGACCACGTTGCAGAGGTCATCGTCCCCAGATCTGTCCCAACAAGTGGATTCATTTGCGCATGTACTGCTACTGGAAGAGTTAATGCTTTTTACCTGGAGGGAGATAGCAGGTTGAGAGTAGAAGAACACAGTAGAACAGTGAGTTAACTGCTGCAAACGTCATGCATGTCAACCCTATCAGTTCAGCATCCCAGTTGTGTTTCACCTAATGAGTGATAAATAGGTCTAAATAATGTCTGCAGCTAGGTGTTTTCACTCATAGGTGTAGATAAGCCTTAGCCAAATATGGGTCAAATAGTATTTCCAAATAATTCTTTTTACTTTGTCAATCAGAAAAATTCAATAAATTGACTTTCAAATAATATTGACCAAGCTTTCTGGTACTCATTTTATTGTCCTATGTGGCAAACTCCACCCATACAGCAGGTATTTGACCTTTGAATGTTCACACCAGGCACATTTGGATCAGTTCATTCAAACTCCTTTAGTCCAGTTTGTTTGGCCAGGTGAGAGTAATACCCTAGCGTGTCAATCTAAATGAAAACACTAATAAATATATCGTTGCTCATGTCTTACTGAAGCCAGGCTCTGCAGCGACCCAGACAGTTTGCTGTAGGGTCCTCTATTGAGGACCGGACCACAGGAGTAGCCACTCTTGGAGTTGAGGGAGAGGCTGACGTGCTGCTGACTGGTGTTGTCTGGAGACAAACAGATAAACATACAGCGATAATGTTTATTTGCACACTACATGAGCATTTGTCAGGATTACTCAAAGGATAAGCTGTGCACGCTAACCTGGCCAGCGCACAAGCAAGACTAAACAGCTTTTGCTTCCTCTGCTTCAGTGAGTACTAGCTGTCACTACCACCGTTACACTTTAATGTACTGCTCATCAAACCTGGGTCAAATAGCATTTGCAAATAACTTTCTATGTTTGTTTTATTCTCCTTGGCGTACCAGATGGGTGGTGTTTACCGCATCTGGAAGTTTCATTTATTACCTTACCTACCAGAACCGTCAATTACTGAAAAGTATACTAAAGTGACTTCCAGATACTTTCCTGTCACTGTTTAACCTTTAACCTGTCAAAATTTGCTCCAATTATTGTATTTCTTTGGCACACCAGGTAGAATGTAAATATTTTTTGACCCAGGTCAACAGCTCATCTGACTCTGACATTTAGTCTGGCATTTCTTTCAATTCGTCCTTGGGACATGTCTCAGCACTAAGTCGTCCTAAGTGAGATTAAATGAGTTAAAGCATTTATCTGGAGCCCTGCACAGCACTTTGATTATGTCACAAACTAGCAACTAGGCTAAGACACTAAATAGAGATCACAGGTCAGTGAACCTGGCTGTTTCAGCAAGACTCCTACCCTTCTCTAGTGAGACTGGGGAGAGAAACTCGAAGCCAGCCTGCTCCCACTTGGGCGACTGGGACTTCTTCCTGCCCTTCCTCCTCTGGAAGTGGCGCGCTAGAAAGAGGAGGGAGGCGGCACCCAAGGCAGTGGCGGCCACCAGCTTCTTGGTGCTTGTGCTGATACTCACCTAGGGGAGAGGCAGAGAGAGGAGGGCAGGTTAAAGTTGTATATTCTTGAAGCACCATGAGCAGCAGGTTGATTTCTTCTTTATCTGGTTTGTATGGGCAGGGCAGAAAACTAAAGCTAAGGATCTGTTGTTTTTTTCCAGTGGGTCCATTTCCTGTCATTAAAGCAGGAAACTATCAAATGATCACATTTTTAACCGATCACAGTGGTTAGAACATCCCAAAACTCAAACAATGCCACTTTCACCGTTTCTGGTTAGATGCCAAATAGGCTGGTAGAGCAGACAATCTTACCAGCCACAAACAAATTTAGCGACGCTTGGCTGGTGGCTGGTGTTAATTCTCCACTCTGAGAATGTGGTATCTGTATTATCTCCATCAAGCAGGGACAGTGAGCTGAGCAAAGAGCACAAAAAGGAATAAAATGCCTGTGACCAACTGCATCAAATGCAACACTTAAAGAGCCAATTTCACTGCCTGATGACACAGTTCAGTTGAGGACGCAAAATCCTGAGCACATAAAAATCATAGGATAGTCATGACAGCCCTGGGAATCAGCTACCAGCCTACATAGCCCCCTCTAAATCTATAGATAGCTACATTGAATGATACACCACTGCTGCACATTTCCACCGACTGAAGATTACATAAACGGCGAGTATTGGAGCTATGACAACAGCCATAATATTGACTGTGCAACAGTCCTTAGTGGATGGGAAGGGATATTGAGGACATAAACCACCGTAGGAGCCTACAGTGTTTCCCAGTTGTTCTGCCTCTAAAGCCTGCTACTCCCAAATGTCAAGCATGTTCCCGCCAGATTCCTGTTGATATCTGAGGCGCTACATGACCCCTGTCACAAACTCTCCCCGTGTCCTCCCTGTACACCCTACAAAATAAAAGCGTGACTAGGATATGTATCATGCTTAAAAGCTGTTTAAAAGAAATGGGTTATAGTAACCAGGCTGAAATGGGTTTAAAAGTGAAAGTTTAGTAGATGTCTGTGAAACTAAAGCATTATCTTGTACATATGGTCTTCTCTGGTGCATATTTCTGATATTTACAGCTGTTTATGGACTGTTTAAATATGTTAAAATGTATTTCCTGCTTGGTCTAAAACACCACACAGCCAACAAGATCCTGTCAGCCAAGTAATGCTGATGGAAAGGCCAGCGACTAACTTTTGGCTGCCCTTGCTGTATGTCTGTGGACACTATGCCCTGTATCCCATAACCATAACCTCCCATTAGCTATCAAACTGAGCTGATAGCTGGCTGATACCTTTCAGTCACTCTAAGCCTTGAGGAAGGGATAACCTACTCCAACGGGTAGTATTACGTCTTGCTTAACATATGCAGACCCAAGCACTTCTAACCGGCTTAGAAGGGACTGAATGGGGCTGCATCAGATTCAACTGGATCAGGCCTTTCAGCCAGCTCATGCTGCTTCCTACCATTGCATTTCTGACCACACTGTCTTATTTTTCCAATTCATTCATTCTTCAGAAGACTGCCATTTCCCATTAGCCTGATTGAGGCCTTTCAAACATGGACAAAACAGGGTTTTATCCCACACTAACCCTTCCAACATAGTCCAAAGTGTTCTTAGAAGCCTACAGTTCTTTGGATGTGACAAGCAACCAATAGTAAGCTTTCTTCAGTAAGCTCCTTTCTTCACTCATTTATTGTGTTATATTGCTCAGTTTCGTCAATTAAAAAAAAAAACATATATACAGTGCTGTGAAAAAGTATTTGACCCTTCCTAATTTCCTCTATTATTGCATATTTTTGACACTGAATGTTTTCAGATATTCAATCAAAATCTAGTAAGAGATAAAAGGAACATGAGTGAACAAAACAGACATTTTTTTTTAGATTTATTTCATTTATTTAATGAACAAAGTTTTCCAACACCCATTGCCCCTGTGTGAAAAAGTCATTACCCCCTTATACTCAATAACTGGTTGCACCACCTTTAGCTGCAATAACTACAACCTAACGCTTCCTGTAGTTCATGGTCAGTCTTTCACACCACTGTGGAGGAATTTTAGCCCACTCTTCCATGCAGAATTGCTGTAATTCAGCAACATTTGTGGGTTTTCGAGCATGAACTGATTGTTTCAGGTCCTGCTACTGCATCTCAATTGGGTTTAGGTCTGGACTTTGACTAGGTCATTCCAAAACTTTAAATTTGTTTGCTTTCAGCCATTCTGATGTAGACTTGCTTGTGTATTTTGGATCATTGTCTTGCTGCATGACTCAACTGTGCTTCAGCTTCAGCTGACGGATGGATGACCTGACATTCTCCTTTAGTATTCTCTGATACAGAGCAGAATTCATGCTTCCTTCAATGATGGCAAGTCGTCCAGGCCCTAAGGCAGCACAGCATCCCCAAACCATCACATTACCACCTCCATGTTTGACTGTTGGTATGGTTCATACTGTGGAATGCTGTATTTGCTTTTCACCATACATAACGGGACCCATGTCATCCAAAAAAGCTCCACTTTTGTCTCATCTGTCCATAGAACAGTGTTCCAGGAGTCTTGGGGATCATCCAGGTGCTTCTTGGCAAACTTGAGACGAGCATTCCTGTTCTTCTTGGAGAGTAGTGGTTTCCGCCTTGCTACTCTCCCATGAATCCCGTTTTTGCCAAGTTGCTTTGTGATTGTGGAGTCATGAACACTGACCTTAGCTGAGGCAAGAGAAGCCTACAGTTCTTTGGATGTTGTTCTAGGATTCTTTGTGACCTCCTGGATGATTTTACGCTGAGATTTTAGCAGGGGTCCACTCCAGGGAAGATTCACTACTGTTCCAAATCTTCTCCATTTGGAGATTATGGCTCTCACTGTAGTTCGGTGGAGCCCCAGAGCCTTAGAAATGTCTTTGTAACTCTTTCCAGACTGATAAATATCAACAACCTTTCCTCTGGTTTCTTTAGGAATTTCCTTTGATCGTGGCATGATGTGCCTCTAGACCACCTTTGTGCTGGCAACTTCAGTCTGATAGTAAGGGTCAAAATAAGGGTGGTTTCTATTAAATTGAGACACTCAGGTGTCATTTTCTTCTATCAGACTTTAAATACAACTTGAACCCACAAAAGGATTTTACTAAAATAACTGTAAAAATATGCAAAAATGGTGAAAATCAGAGAGGGGGCAAATACTTTTTCACAGCACTGTACATATACCCTTGAAAAAATATCCTTTGATGAAGTCCCACAGCATCCAAACATGTCCTCACCTGTGCCAGGGAGCTGTAGACGGAGAGGGGCAGGTCGACCATGCGCAGGGCAGCCACCTTGACGGACAGCTGGGAGCTAGTGAGTGTTTCATGTGTCATTGTGGCAGTCTATCCATGACTTGACATCTCTCCTGTCGCTGTCACCATCCTGCTCTGGAAGGGCTGGAGCTGTAGAGGATGACAGGAATGACATGCAATGGTTTAACCTTGGGGGCAGGGGTGGGGACAGGGAGACATTATTACCTAAGCACACCTATTCACCACTCCCAAGACATGGTGGGGCTACTCCATAACTTCACTTGTGTATTTTAAAGTTGAATAACTCTTAAAAACACACTTCATATTTACAGCAAACATTTTGTTCTTCCCTTTTACTTGAATCTAAGCTTGGCATGAAAACACTGATGGAATGACATGAAACAAAGGAAGATGTAACTTTCAAGCAAGCTAAAGCACTTTGAGACAGTCAGTGATATAAAGGAAAGGCAACAGGCCATCACAGGCAGGAAAACATTTCCAGCCAGACATAACATTTCCAGCCTGACATAACATTGTATACACGCCTGAACAGAGTGGATGTCTCAGTAAACAAGTGCATGTTTTGTTGCACACTGTCACGTCGCGACATCTTATAAGCCCCTGTACAGTACGTCCATCTGACATGAAAGCATCTTCTAATTGTTGACCCGAGAGACTCAGAGTGCTTGTGACCCGGCACATGATGAGTAATCCTGTTTGAAGTTGAGTCTTAACTGAGGTAAAAATTAATCTTTGCTTCCTCAAACAGGAAAGACTAAAACATGGCAATGTCAACAACTTGTCCAAGGGTTATACTGAAATAAGTTTGTACTGAATCAAATGAAATTCAATTCAACTCAATGAAATCACAAATAATTGTTTACATTTTCCTCCTATAATGTGTCAATAGAGTTTAAATTGAATCCTACCTGATTTATTTCCAGTTTGATTTTTTTAAAAGTGAACTAAAATCACAAACTCCAGATCAACCCAAACCCTGATGCATGGTATCTCAAATAGCCTGGTCAACCTGGATATGGACAGTTGTTAAAATATAGATGTGCTTCTGACAAGTAAGCAATAATAAAAAATATTGGCACAAGAAGGGGGATCTGGGTCATGAGCTGTCCTTTACCTGCATTCTTTCATTAAACTACTGGCAAACAAGACTCAAGGCTCACCCTAGTTTTTGTCGTTATATTTTCACTTAGAAACAATATTTAAAACGTAATAATAATAGGTTATACATGCAGTGTGTTGCTGATCATATCCATCACTACTCTCCAATGGCAGTGATGTAAGGCTAAGTTGTACCATTCACTATCATACAATGGCAAATAAACATTCCTACAATGCTTTAACAATATCCATTACTGACAACAAGTACAACACTGGCATTTCTGACGACAATAAAAGAGCACCTCTCAAACAGACAGGCTAATCACATTAGCACAAGATAAAGCAAAGATACACCACCACCTGAGCAGCTAACAGCTAGCTAGCTTATGCTAACATTGGCTAGCTCTGTTAGATTTACTCAAGTCAAACCAGGCTGAAGTATACAGAGTGACAAATAAACACATCTAAAATGGCTAACGTTATTCGATAGCTAACTCTTAACGAAATGTCTCAAGATGAAGGCATAAATGCATTATTACATTTTGGGCTGTCCTCCACAGGCTCGTCCCCCTGTCCTGTTCACCGGGTCCAACTGTCATAAGGACCGAAGCAACGCGCCGAGCCAGAATGTCTTTCAAAATAAAAGCTTCCACATTGTCATTTTTCATGGAGCTTGACCGCCCCCTTGGGTATGGGAACGTACTGTACATCCCGCTATGTCCGAGAGGCTTCCCTCTTCAGGTGAACAACGGCTATAGCTGCCATGATAATACAACACAATAATACAAACTATCTATTTTAAACTAGTTGTAACTATTCTAATAACACAAATGATCAAATGAATAATAAATCCCTTTCAAACAAGCCATATGTACCACTCTTTAATACTGTTATTGTCCCGACCCTTGACCTTGTCATCCTCTGGTCAGGGTTGTGTAAAATAGATGGTTAATTCAGGTGTGTTTGCAGTGCTTTAGTACACGGAGGATCATGTACAACATTTAAATTAAACCAGCTCTTAATCCTGAGCTCACTGTGCTGCTGAGAGGCCCGGTGCAGAACAGCTGATCTGCACATAGCAAGACAGCATGGCCACAGTCAGTCCAACACAAGACAACTTCTGATAGAAATGTCATGCAGAAGGGCAGCAACGTACAGCAGAGAAGGGAAAAATATTCCCCTAATGGTGGCGAAGTGAACTGAGTTCTGAAGAATCATAATCTCACCTCGTAGACACGGACAACAAATGAAATCCTTGGACGTGTCAGTGTTATGAACGATGAGGACCTGAGTGGAATGGCATTGTTGTGGTCTTCTCTTTCTTCATTTCTTCTTTTCTCACAGATTGTCATATCATCTGTACGTCTGCAGCCCAGGCAAGGCTCAGAGATGTAGTAAACCAGCATTGAAGGTGTTATATTTCAGCAGATGAGTTCATGGATTGGACCCAGTGCTATGAAGGACTGGACACAGAGCTGTATGGCCAATACCACATGGCATAGTCTGCTAGTATGGTCAATACAGTATGTTTTTAATGCCACTATATGGCCATGAATGTAACATGTTCCACACTTGTCCTAATACTCCCTGGCCATATGGACACAAGTCCAGATGCATTTTAAAGTTAATTAAAGGTGCATTAAGTAATCTATGACCTTTATTGACCTCTATCAGGGACCAGAAGGAATTTCAACAACATTGAGTGAACTTGGCCAAATATCAAAGAATGCCGAGTCGATACTTGTGTCCATGTGGAGAAGGTTCGTTCCAACTTGTCATGGAGACAACAAACTTCTCATGAAAGCGAGAACAGAAAAGCATCTTTACAGGTTGAGATGCAGTGTGCTTGACATCACGTGGTCAATCAAGGGGCATAGATGTTCATTTTACCAACTGATTCAACTGTTCTGTAGGTTACAGGGCTGTCTGAACGTCATGTGTCGTTCTCACAATGAATCCTGGGGCTTCTCATTTGTTATTATCAGCCGAGTCACCATCCAATGCATCCTCATTTGGCAAGCACGCGTCCAGCGTATTCATCTGTCCTCCATCATCATGTTCTTTTTTTGGGATATTTCCTAAATCATGTCATGGAGGACACAAGAACACAAACTGAGAAAGAGCCTTTGTCTTGTCCTACACAAGTCTCTGGTACCCCCCCCCCACCCCTCCCATCCCCCTGAGCTACGGTGGCCTGTAATTGACACAAACTAGAAGAGGTTATACATCGCCATGCTAAGTAC
>OOFE01016615.1:61042-72158 GCA_900323365.1 Monocentris japonica
GATCTCTATTAAGATTGGCCTGAGTGACGAGGGCTCCAGGTACAGAGCGACCTCCCTCTGGATGACAGTGATGGGAGGCAGTTTAAACCAGTTTGAGAGGGCACTGGGGAGGGGGGGGGGACACCAGCTAACGAGTAGGATAAAAAACCTTGGGAGGCTACTCTGGATTCAGGGCTGCAGAATCACTCCTCATCTCCCAGCGTGAGCTCCAACCTCGTCTTGTCAAGAAACATTTCATGCTCTCTTTCCTAGCTTCCTTTCCCCTTGTCGTTATTTTCTTGAGCAGAACCAAGAACTATTTTATGTTTTATTTAACCATGGAATTATTAATGGGTATGCATGCTCTTTCTCCACAGTGCCCTGCTTCCTATTCATGAAAGTACTTGCAGTCACATCTGGGAGCTCCCCAGTTCAACCACAGTCTTCTACTGGAGGCCACTGGGCAGCTACGCTGGAGCACTTGGGGGTTAAGTGCCCTGGTCAAGGGCATTTCAAGGGTAGCTGTTGAGGAAAGGCAGAACGATACTCATCTTGTCAAGAAATATTTCAAGTTCTGCTCTTTTTCTCGCAGAAATAATCACATTGGTTGGAGTTAAACCTCAGTGGGCGGACCCAAAGAAACAATTTAGTCAACAAGTTCGACTGAAACCCAGCGAAAAAAGGCAAGGGGTCAGAGAGGAGCTAGCTAATATTATGAAGCCTAGTGCTCTTATTACTAACTGAAAAAATGCAATCTAGCCATATTAAGTTATCTAGGTTAGCTAGTTAGCCTGCTGACCTTCCAAGTACAAACTAGCCAAACTAACCTATAGCTATCTAGGTTAGCTAGTTAGCCTGCTGACCTTCCGAGTACAAACTAGCCAAACTAGCCTATAGCTATCTAGGTTAGCTAGTTAGCATGCTGACCTTCCAAGTACAAACTAGCCAAACTAGCCTATAGCTATCTAGGTTAGCTAGTTAGCATGCTGACCTTCCAAGTACAAACTAGCCAAACTAACCTATAGCTATCTAGGTTAGCTAGTTAGCATGCTGACCTTCAAAGATCATGAATGCCATGCTCATGAATGAATGAAAAAAATAAGCGGTTGTCATTGCAGTGTGGTTGCAATTCTAGACAAGACAATAAATAAAACTTATTTATTATAACTTATTTATATATTTATGAAATGAAATGCAGAAGAGAGAGTATGAGCATTGGAAAACATACACCCCTGATGCTGCATAGCTTGCAAAGTCTAAAATTGATTTGACTGCAGTGCATTTTTCATTTTCGATTGTACTGAACACTGAACAGGCTGGTGTTGCTGTCAAAACAAGAATTGAAAAGTTGGATTGGATCAGGACAGATGTGAAATAAAAGTACTTCTCCTCTGTTGTTTCCCTGAGAAAGTGATTCACTTGGCCTCGGGGCCTGAGCCAAGTTGAGATCAACATGAATCATGAGTCCCAGCTCCGCCAGACATGATGTTTCCGCCTCCTAAATGTCCGATCACCTCGTTTGAATTCTCTCAGCACTCGGACCAAAGGTACCAATTTTCTCTGACATTTTGGTTTGATGATTGACGGGAGAATGACATGTTACTGAGTTAATGAGATTTATCCAGAAAGGCCAATCTGCTGATCGACAATGAGACGGGTGACATTTCTCACGCTTTATTGATCAACAAGTGGCAACAACAGCAGACATGCCCCACAAGCTAAACATGAAGACCACAGAAGAAAACAACTGACTTTATTACATTAAATTCCTGACTGGGACCAAGCGAAACACATACTGTACAGTGCAGGTCTAGTAGACAATGCTAGATTGCTTGATTTTGAAGAGTTCAAAATTCTGATTGCAAAACGCCATTCTGTAGGTCATCATATGTAAAGGTGCCAACCAATCAGTCATGTTACACACTATCCTTTAAAACGTTTGTTTTAATTTTATGCTATCATACATTTTACATGAGTAGTTGTCACCTATATCTCATTATGGATCCTTCAAATATAGGAGCTGATTTCCCAATGAAAAGAGGGACATTTCTCCACATCTTTTAATTACATGAAATTACTCACTGGAAGCATTTACAAGCTTGGCCTGTATTTCCTCATAGTCACAGTTAAGGGCTGGTGTTAATAGATGGACTTTCAAAATCTCTTTGTCTGGAGGCTGGAGACATTGTGTGATTCAAGAAATCAAGATGAGATTATTAATGTGTGTGTGTGTGTGCTTTTGCTCTTCCTCAGAGTTACAATTAAAAAGGTAGAAACTGGTAGAAACTATAAAACTATGAGTTTTCAAAATCTCTGAGCACCTGACAGGATTTCCTTCTTAACAAGTATCAGAGGTGGGCCCGTTGTCTGCAGCATCTCAAACAGGATAACAGCATCAAAAATAGATATTTAAATAAATAAATGGATATTTCAATCATTAAATGGATGCAATGGATTCACTGGATTCAAATAAATCAATATTTTTTTCTGAACTCAAATAATTTATTTCAATTTTTATTCATTATTTTGCCCACAAATCCATTTATTGTTTTATTTATTTTATTTCACCACTTGTAAGATTTTCTTATGTACATCCTTTACATTGAAATGTTTATCAATTTATTTAATGGCTTAGGCCATTTTATTAAATTTTGGCAAATATATATTCCTATTTTCCTATTCTCCTTTTAGTCCTGTAATATAGTAATGAGGTCTGTCAATCAAACAGCACTAGGTGGACAGGCAGAGCAATTGAGTACAGATACAAAACGCTCTGGGAGGATTTGGGTTACGTGGGTGTGCCTACGGTTTTTGCACCATACTGGATATGCTGCGGGAGGCTGCCCACCAACTGGAGCAGAGATTGAATTGACTCATAGGCTACGTTCCAAACAATAGCTATCATCCCTGTGCCGCACCCTGCATGGACACATTTTTATGGAAACTTGTCAAGGGAGAAGTTTGTTGCACTGGGAACACAGATGTCACATGATGACATAAATGACATGGAAAAAACACATTTTAGACATTTCTATTACCATTTTAGACATTAGAAGATGCTCTTATCCACGGAAACTGAAAGCATCTGCCGCACATTATTCTATTGTTTTGGATGACAAAGTTCACAAATGTCTGCTGGCTGCAGTGGTGAGACAGATTGGTGCTGAGGCATCACAGTATCAGATGTGTGTATGTGTGTGTGTGTGTGTGGACCTGACATGGCAGACATTAATCCACTAACTGTTTCACCAACAGCCCTGAGGGCTCAGCTGTCTCCACCAAGGGCAAACGGAAACAAATAATAGAGCAGATTGGCATACCAAGTATCAAGAATCAGCGAAGGGATTTGGCGAAGCGCTACTGCTGTGTTCACTGCATAAAAAAGCACTGAGAAAACTCTCCAAAATGCAGGGCTTCAACACCGAACACCTGTCTTGCTTTGCTTCTGTTTATGGTAGTTATTTTTGAGAAACTGGGACCAGCAAGATCTGGTCTGTAGTCATGAAATATATATCACAAATCTTCTCAGCATCTGCTGACACGACATGCTTGGTTAGATCAGTAAGCTTCCCGCTCCGCTGGGAGACTGCTGAGCAAAAGCGGGAGGGAACGGCGTCTTGTGATTTGTCTTGTGATTTTACATGCTCAGTTAAGTTTGTCCACCACGTCGGCTCCAAGTTTCAGCTGTCTCGCCTGATTACTTCCAACAAGTTCCACTTTTCCAGACGTTTGGTGTCAACAGGTTCCACTTCTCCAGACGTTTGGTGTCAACAGGTTCCACTTCTCCAGACGTTTGGTGTCAACAGGTTCCACTTCTCCAGACGTTTGGTGTCAACAGGTTTCACTTCTCCAGACGTTTGGTGTTAACAAGTTCCATTGGAGAATATCACATGCTCTGATTTCTCCAGTCATTTGCCGAGTAGCTGCTCTCTCTTCCTCTCTGATCCTATCGAGGAGAGCTGGCTCATCCCTCTCTAGCTCTCTCCTCCGCCCTGTCATTCCTACAAAGATCTCAAACCTTTAATATGTGATGTAGAAGACAGGTGATTGTCTGCTACTCATGCTATTCTCTCTCTCTCTCTCTCTCTCTCTCTCTCTCTCTCTCTCTCTCTCTCTCTCTATCAAAGCACTTCATTTCACCCCCTGCCATCCTGTAATTTCTAGAAAGACCTCCAGCCTGTGACCTGGCCGGCAGAAAATAGATGAGGTAAAAAGTTATCGGCCTGTTGTCTGGGACAGAGAACAGCTGGGGAGATGGAGGACGGCTGTTGTCAGAGGAAGTGGAGATGTTCCTGTGTGTTTAGCTGCTTTGGATGGAAAGGATGTTTCCTCCATGTTTCCATCGCTAATCGTTGTGTAGCTGAAGCCTCCCAGGCTGACACAACAGTCCCTGGCACAGCGCAGCAATGTGAATTAAACTGGGGAATCCTTCTGCTCCATGTCTACTGGATTCTATCAGGGGGCAGTCAGACAGAAAGTGTTGGCCTAGACAAGCAACTAGGAGGATTTTAGTGGTGGTAGTTTTTCTCTGCATGGCCCCGCCAACAGAGCTGGGAATCAAATGGTTCAAATGGTCTGAATGAGAGAAATCTATCTGCAGGCGATGAACAGAAGAGAGAACAGAAAGATAAATGCTGTCATATGTAACCGCCATTTGGTGGACACTCTTATCCACAGCACCTTACAGCACCAAGAGTGCACAGACCTTTTTGGGTATGGATGGTCCCAGTGGAAATCAAACCATTGAGCTACACAAGACTTGTATCTCTGGTTGACTGTCTGGGGTCCAACAAGCACATTTCCTGGAACAGTTTGCTCTCCAGTCATGCCTCACCAGTGAGGAGGCTAGATGGAGGCAGAGGTGGAAAGAGTTGTGAATAGTTGAGTCAGAGTCTCAAAACCACTCAAAAGTAAATTCACTAAAATGCTCAGGTACTGAATTACTTTCAAAAGTCATGAAGGTAGTCTAAGGTTTCCTGTCACTCACTCTGAGAAAAACAAAGTCATCTTATGCTGTATTTCTGCTTTATGTATTTACTATAAGATGAATTAGCTTGGAAATGAAACAGTGGTTAATTCACAACACCAAAACAAAACATGCTCACAGTCCCCTTCTCTCCTCTGTATGAATTCCATCCTTTTTTAATCCAATGTGGCTCAATCAATTGATTTAAGAGGGAAACCCACCTCACTAAGTGGCTCCCATTCAGTTTGCTCAGGCTTAGAGCAGAGGACAGGGCTGTTGGATGACTCGGATTGAAGAGCTCCTAGTGAATCCACAGCCCGTCTGAAGGATCTCAGTGACCTGAGGCAGCAGCATGGTGATGCAGCTAGGTGCAGCATGCAGAGTATTGATTATCACAGTAAAGAACTCAACCCAAGGGTATTTGGGATTTCATACAAGTTGCCAAACATCGCAGTCTATATTACACTGTCTGAAAAGCACATGGATAAAATTAAAGAGTGGAAAAAGCAAAAGCAACAAGAGTCGGTAGCTAACAACAACTAGCTAACAATAAAGCAGAACTAGCCACAGGGCTCTTTGCTGAGTCATATGTCGTCTTGTCACATCAGTTCCCAGTCATCAGAGGTCCCTGTATCAATAAGGTGACACACCTTTATCTACCGTTCAATTACGGAGACATGCTGATCGGTATGCATCATGTTGTAGGAACGCCTGGCCAGCACTCAAAACAGGAGCAGCTACAATATACAGTACATGGTGTGTGAAAGCTAAAGCTACAACTCCATTGTTGTTATTGTTATGAATTCCCTGCTCCGTGGCCGCTAGTCTCACCTTGATAGCCAGAACCCAGCTCACCACTGGCAATGGCCACAGCAAATGGTATACCTGGCACAGTAAGTGGCTACAGTAATAAAGCCTCTATGTTGCTCAAGTATAACTATTTCATGGTACACACTTCCAATACGCTGCTGGACTCTCTCCATCGTCCTCTACAGCTGCAGTCATGCTGAATGCCATTTAGTCTGAATGCACATAGTGACAGCATGCTGAATGTGTATATGTGCAGCGATATGTACAGTGTACTGGCTGCAGTCTTGTGCTTACGCTGAGCATGAGGTGCTGTTGTCCTTGTACCATGTGAGCCTGAGTGTACTCGTCGTCGCTTAACGATGAAAATCTCCAAAATGTCAACTTTTGAGGAACTATGAAAGACAGTCTTGTTTCCAACTTTTTTAACTTCATCCAATGGGTTTTTAACAGGTTTAATCGGCCCGAGGGTCATAGATGTCCCTCAACCCACAGAGGAGCATGGAATCCTTGAACTGAAGTTAAAACATGAAAAACTAAATTGGAGTTACAAGGTTTTTTTTTTTTTGGTCACCTCTCTGGTTGAAGGTGTGCTACCTGTGAAATCACCTGCTGTCGTCTTTGGTTGGAGTGAAACCCTGCAGGCTCTTGGCCCGCCATGGCACATGGCTTCCTCCTATTGCTGCTGTAGATCATCCAGGCTTCAGAGAGAGTTCAGCACCTTGGACAGCAACAGTTTCCTCACAGAAGGAAACGAGGTGAGGTGATTTTTAACCAGAACCAGCACTACAACGCACAGCTGCTACAGACACACCTGCCTCTCATTACTTGTTAACCTGTTAACGATGTCGTTAGGGAAAATTAATGGCAGCTGATGAAGCATCTGCGCCACTGAAGTGCTAATAAGATACAGCAGGTTTCCACTTTTAGAGAAAGGCTGCAAACAAACAGCCCTCTGAGGAGCCTTGATCTGCTGTAGCTGAACGTTGCAAATCAAAAGTCCCCACAAGTGTTGTCTACGACGTCCCCAGCACATCACCTGGCTTTGTTTCAAATTCTCAAAACACAGCAAATCCAAGGTCATCGCATCTCAACAACAACGGGAGACGTTTTTTGTCGGATGGGACTTGGATTGCACGGTGACTGGAGCTGTCAGGGTGGACCGGCGTCCTTGGCTCAACTCCAGTTTCACTGTCTGAGCACAGCCAGGGTGAAAAGAGACCTGAATCTCCAGTCCCCAGACAGTCATTTACCATTCTTTTATCTTTTGTGTTGTTGTAACTCTGGATAACAAGAATAATATCCTGACAATAAGACCACAATATTCATACAGTTTTGAACTTTAGTTATTACCCGATCCTTGTCTGCCTTTGGGCTATAGCAGCATGAAAGTCTGTGGCTCTGGAGAACAGAAGGAGGACGGTAACAGATCCTAGACCTGCTGTCTGCCTAAAGGAAGCCAGAGGCATGTTACTGTCGGGTGCAGAAGAAAGTCATTATCTTTTTATTGCTTAATGTCTAATACTGTATTCCTGTATGCTATTACTAAAAATACTTTAAAATAGGAGTAAAATACCCAGTTGGATGAAGATTTCCTGTCGTATTAAAGGTTTTAGTTGCACTGGTACCTGATCACATCTGTTTGTCAGTTTATACAAGAACACGATCCTCTTACAACATCTCCATCTGTTTCTATACGCTACTGTTGTCTTGGAAAATGTCTAATGTTAACGGTAGTGACATCATTATTGAAAAATGTGCTTTGCCATTTCTTTCCGGAAATGAAAGCCGTTAGTTGTCTGTTTCTCAGTCTGTTAGAATAAACCTCGTATGGTTGGTTTCCTCTGCATGAGGAAATGAACGTTATACATTTCCGAGCCATCAGACCCACATCAACATACTGTTCAATCACAGAAACATGCTGACTATTCTGGCGTTATGCATCATGGTCTGCATGCAGCACTAAAAACAGGAACATCCACAATAAACCACTATGTGAAGCACTTGTAGCTTCTGTAGGGAAACCTGGTCAAAACAATACCTAGAATGTGTTTAAAACAGAAACAGAGGATGCATGGTGTGTGACTTCCTACACCTGTTTGCAATGCATTTGAATGATGAGACCTTCTGCTACAGCAGGTTCAATGTGTCTGAGGAGGGTTTTACAAAGACAAGCAGAGAGCACCAAACAACAGACGCAGAATGAGCCAGAAGGATGACCTCCCCCCAGACAGACGACCTCTCACACTGCCAGACAAACAAACAGGCAGAGCAGCTCAGAGGAAGCAGAGATTCAGGAGGAAGTGTCCGGCATCCCCGCTCACACTTGTTGCAGGAATAGCATGATTATAGGTCATGTCTGACTGCTGGATGATTGGTGGTTTGTGTGTGTGTGTGTGTGTGTGTGAGCTGACATACACTACCAGTCACACATGACTGTTTCTTATGATCTTAAAGACATTTTGATCTAAAGGCTTATGCTTAAATGCTAGAAATTATTTTCTTAGACAAATATAAACAGTGAAGTTGAGTGTGTCCAAACTTTTGACTGGTAGTGTGTCTAGCAGCCCTGAACTAGAACTATAAGGAAGAATCAACCTAAATGTTTGCAGTGAAGAATTTCATGGGATAAATGTAGACTGATGTTTAGCCTGTGCAGCATGTCTGCTGTGTGTCTTCATGCTGGTCCATGTCTGGCTCATATCTGGTCCATCTGCTGGATGTTTGGCGATACTTACCTGGCAGTGGAGACACCAGGATCAAGAGGCTGGCTCACCCAGCGTGAGGCTCAGCCATTGCACCCCTGTGAATTCCTCAGATGTTTGAATTTTGACTGGTAGCGGGGGACTGCGTCGACGCTCTCCCCTGATGTTGCCCAATTTCCCCTCAGGGGTCAATAATTTGATCTCATGTGTCCTGTTGGAGAGCTGCGTTTGACTCTGATCTGTTCCACAGTGTTTATGGATTCACCGGAGAGCCACCATGATCAGTCACCGGCCCACTCTGTTTCCACAGAAACCAGGTAAGGCCACAAGCCCGACAAGAAGAAATAGGACCTTTTCTGCTTCTGTGGTCAGACTATTATGTTTATTCTCAGGTGGGGAACATCAGCAGAGGGTGTGTGTGTGTGTGTGTGTGTGTGTGTGTGTGTGTGTTAGACATGATTTACTCAGGGGAACAGATCTCATATATTATTAAACTCCTCCCCCTATATGCTGTGTGTGCAGTATAGTCCATACAGTAGTTATCGGATCTCAGAGCTGGGTCCCATCCATTAGCTGAGTAAATCAGATGGGAGCCTGCAGGTGTAATGACAGTAATCTTACATCAGTGAGGCATCCACAGCCAGGGACTGTGGGTGCAGCTCAGGACTGGGCTGCTTACTGGATGACTTACTGTGCGGTCACATTTTTTAGCAACTCAACAAAACCAGTCTATTCCTTTTCCATGGCCAGAGTTTATTCACTTTCTCTTTGGTGGGGGAAGGTCGGCCACTGCTGAACTGTTCTGTCAGCCAATTACAGTGCATGCAAGTGTTGTTCACCTGTGATGGGAGGAGCCCCCTCGATAACCAGTGACATACCCTCATTCACACACTCAACCCTGTGACGTTTAGGTTAGGTGGCTAGTGAACGGTGCTGCCTGTCTGATGGTCCTGTAGATTTACGACCACCATTGTTTGTTAGTGCATCATTCTTTCTTCTGTATTGGGCTTCTGTGTGAATGCTCATCCTGGATTATGGCACAAGGGATTTAATATCAAATCCTGTGTGTTGGTAAATGCTAAGTCCAGTCTTCAATTAGTACAGACCAGGGCTAGTAGTAGAATATGTATTGCATTACTAGACATAGTTGGACTTCATGCCTCTTAATTCATTTCCTGCTTTCTTATTCTGCCTATTTATTGTTTCGCAGGTTTCATTAGCTATGTTCAATCAGAAAGGTGAAAGAAAGTCTCATTTTGCCAGCTTTGTTTCTTTAATTCAACTCTGAGGGGCATTAAAATCTATTAAAATGTCTTAAATGTGGCTTTCTGAAATCTGCAGACACCACAGTCATAGTGTGTGTTCACTCAAAAAGAATTGGGGGAGGAAAGCAAAGTAGAGGAGAAGACAAAAGAGAAGAGGAGGGATGAGAAGAGTAGACGGTGAGAGGAGAGGAGAGGAGAGGAGGAAACCAGGAGAGGAGAGGAGGAAACAAGAGGAAGAGAGGAGAGGAAAATGAAGGAAATCAGGGCAGGGGAGAGACCAAAAGAGCAGAAGATGGGGGGAAGAAAAGGGTTGATGGCGGCAGGTAAAGGAGGAGAGGAAGCATGTTGATTCCAGGCCTCATTGTAAAGGTCTTCAGTGATTCCTCTGCTCTTGGTGGTGATTAATAACATCATCTAGATCAAAAGGCCACTTATTATCAGGGATTATGGATATGGATTATTCTGCTCTTTTATTTTCATAGTTTTCAGGC
This sequence comes from Monocentris japonica, assembly GCA_900323365.1. NCBI lineage: Eukaryota > Metazoa > Chordata > Actinopteri > Trachichthyiformes > Monocentridae > Monocentris > Monocentris japonica. The sequence goes on from OOFE01016615.1 coordinate 71,256, forward strand.
GTTTCAAGGACAACTAAGCAATTTTAAAACAATGGAAGATTGTCTGGATAAACCCACTGTGCTTACAGACACATAGACACTTGATATGGATGCTGTGCACGGTTACTGTTGCTACGCTTCCTCACCAGTAGGAGTCTCTGTGGGATTGGGTAGAGTAGAAGAAGACTGAGAATGATGGAGAGAGAGAAGTAGAGTGAAACAGGTAGAGAGGTAGAGCGAGTGCAGATGAACGATGTACGCTAGCAGTGTTAGCGGTTGCTAAGAGTAAATAAAGAACTCAACAGTTCGCCGTCTCCTGTGCTTGACTCACCAACATAACACCCACTAACTTGAAAATTGAAGTTTTTGGAAATTTTTCACGTGAAAGCAGCCGGCTGCTCTGAATAAGCTCTCTGAGAGGAATAATACACATCCTGTTCAAATCAAATCACATTTTATTTGTACAGCCCTTAATCACCGTTACAGTCTCTCACAGTGCCCAACATGTGAAACAATAAATGGTTAGTACACGACATCCACCAGCCTTGGACCCTCAACAGAGGACAAGGATAAACTTCCAAAAAAACCTTTTAGGGAAAAATTGGAAAAACCTCGGGAGGGACTACTCAGAGAGGGATCCCCCTACCAGGACGGTTGGGCGTGCAATAGATGCCGAGTTTGGGCAAGCAGCGTATACACAATGCATAACAGTTTATGATGGTGGGACATCCAGATCTGATGTGGGGCATCACAGCAAACGGCAGCTCAGTCAGTGTCATCATAGTGCTAGGAAATCTAAATCCAAAATGGATCAGGCTGATTCTCACCTCACTTCAGTGTGATTTTCATACCTACTGCTCTTCTCCTTCTAACTTCATAAACCTGGCAGCAACTCTCTCTGTGGTTCCCTCTTCCCCTCTCTCT
>OOFE01016617.1:8684-18736 GCA_900323365.1 Monocentris japonica
TTATCTGAACATTTACAACGACCCCCATCCATTGGCCTGCATCTCGCTCTCTCTCTGTCTGTCTGTCTGCCTTTCTGCCTGTCTCTCTCTCTCTCTCTCACTCTCCCTTTGTAACAAAAAATAATAATAATGATACACTTACAATGAACCGTTCAGTGTTTTCAAATTTTCAAATTTCAAAATTTTCAGAGGACACCTTACACATTTTCTTGTTTCTGATTGATGACATTGAAACCGGGTGCCACCACTTGAGCTCGGCTTGATACAAAAACATTTGTATATGATTTAAAAAGGAAATATTGCTGTCAAGCGTTCCCTAACTATTTACCCATGTGTCTCCTCTCTCCAGGGGTGTTTGGTCAGCGTCTGGAGGAGACGGTGCTGTATGAGCGCCGTTACGGGGTGCGTTTGGTTCCGTTGGTGGTGGAGCAGTGTGTGGCCTTCATCCGGGACAGCGGCCTGCATGAGGTGGGCTTGTTTCGCCAGCCGGGACAGGCCACTCTGGTCAAAGAGCTGCAGGAGGCCTTCGATGCCGGGGAGAGGCCCTCCTTTGACAGGTAGCTAGGATAGAGAGAGAGAGTGTGTGTGTGTGTGTGAAGCACTCTGTGACCAAGCAGTTTGTCAAAAGGGTTTTATAAATAAAGCTTGCTTGGCGTGTGTTTCCTCTGCAGTAGCACAGATGTCCACACGGTGGCGTCTCTGCTGAAGCTCTACCTCAGACAGCTGCCGGAGCCTCTGGTCCCTTTCAGCCGATACCAGGACTTCCTTCTCTGTGGCCAGAAGCTGTCGACCGACAGGACACCGGTAGCAACACGGGACAAACACACATGAAGTATCTACATACCGATAGATGATGGATATAGATATTGATATTGATAAAGATATAGAGATTGATATAGATTATAGATATGGATATATATAGAGATATTGATATAGATATAGATGATCGTTATAGATATAGATGACTCTGGGTTTTATCATGAACCACATTGTTGTATCAGCAGTGCTTCTATGGGTGTATGCAATACACTATCAGCTATGTTGGCTAATGTTACTGTATTCTCCATAGAAGAGATCAAGGCAGCCAATCAACTAGATCACAATAAAAAAACTGATAATTTATTGATAAACTGATCAGTAATTACCTCCTCCTCTCCTTCCCTCTTCCTCTCCTCCCTTCCATCCTTCCCTCCTCTCTCAGGGTTTGATCGAGTTGAGGAATCTTCTCCATGAGTTACCAGTCACTAACTTCAACCTGCTCAACTACATCTGCCAGTAAGACAACCCTCCTCTTCCTCTGTCTGTCTGTCTGACTGTCTATGTAAGGGTTGAACCCATATATGGGGCTGATATTGGCCTTTTATTAAATATCAGATATCGGCCCGTCAGTGTTATTCACCTCTGATATGATATGATGTAGTTTGATTGGTTACAATTCATTGTAGAATTGATCAATACTACACCGGTTGTCTATAGGAAGCCATTAACCTGAATTGATTCCAATGTGATATTTTCATCAGATTCCACACAGGTATGCACAAATATGTATTATTGTTATAGACATCCTGGGTTTCAGTGGAGAGTTTTAGTGTCCGATGATGGTCTAAATACTGAGAGTTTATGTTTTTGGCATGAAAATGGTTAAAATCAATCACTATCAGCCTTCCAAAACCCATAGGTCCAACCTTAGTCTGTATGTCCATTGCTCTCTCTCTGATGTCTCTGTAAGTCCACTGCTCTGACTGTGTGTGTTATATAGGTTTCTGAACGAGGTCCAGAGCTACTCCAGCAGTAATAAGATGAGCTGCCAGAACCTGGCCACTGTGTTTGGACCCAACATCCTCAGAGCCAAAGCTGAAGACCCGCATAGCATCATGGGAGGTAGACAGACACACAGGCAGGCACATAAACAGAGGATAGAGCTAAAGATGGAGAGGAGGAGAAATATACTGGAATCTAATGTGATGAGACCGTATTTGTTTTTATCTAGACAATATTTTTTGTAAAAATACACCCTCTTATCGGTCTAAATCACAAAATGGAGCCATTTTGTATGACATTCCACAAATGGAGTGAAACAGGAGCTGGAGCTCAAGTGACTGAAACAGGAAATGGTTTGACATTGAAACAGTGCTGTGGAAAGGATCCAGTAGGGTTCATGATTAATGAGTTCCTCAAGGAACCTTCTGAATGTTAAATTAATGTGAATGTTGTTAACTGGTGATTGTGTTGAACGTTGCTGCTTTGTACCAATGTTAGATTGTTAGCATGTGTGTATGTGTATGTGTGTGTATGTCCCAGGTGCAGCCTTGGTCCAGTTGTTGATGTTGGAGCTAATTAGAGAGCATCAGCCTCTGTTCTCCAGAGCCCTGCCACCCTGCTCCACCCATCCTCCTGGAAGTTCCCACGCATCACCAAGCGCACCCAGGCAGCCTCAGCTCCACCCCTCTCCCTGCCTCCGCCAGCTCTCTTTGCCTCTCATCGCCGAGCGCTCCAGAGACCTAGCCCAGCCCTCTGCAGGGCAGCACAACCCCAGGTTCATAATGCCTTTTCATAATGAACAACATTATGGGAGCTGACCAGTACAACCACACAGAGGAGCATTTTTTATTGAAAAAAGACTCAAACAAGTGTTCAAGTGATCTGCTATATGGTCATTTATTTCAGGAAAAGTCTTCAAACAAGTTAAATTGTAACTGTAATAGTAAAATAATCATAGTACAATGCAAATATTTCACTTTTTTACATAACAAATATGAATTTTAGACTTTAAAAAATAAATAAATAAAATTAACTTTTAGGTGGGTAATGCTTTGCTCTCCACCATGTAACCCTCCCTCTCTCTGGTTTTACCAGATCCTCTGCTGCTGCTGACTCAGGCTTGTCTGCCGGACAGAAGAGACTTCACGGCCACCGCTACACTTCCTCCCATCCAGAGAGCTGCTTCTACCCCCTGCCCTCCACCAGTTACCCCCTTCAGCACCACACAGACAGGCACAAGACAGCCCAGCTGGATTACCAACACCATGCTGGACGAGGGTCATTGCCTGCCCAAACCTCCACAACCACCCTCCAGCCAGAGGATCCACTGTTTGACAGCTCCAAGCCCAGACCGGTGCACCTTGGCTGGGCAGAAGCACAGCCAGGCCTGGGGGAGGTTGAGGCTTGTTTCTGGAGCTCTGGAACAGGAAACGCTGCAGAAAATGATGGTGTAGTACCAGAGGCAGCCAGCGGGGGCAGCAGTGAGGTCCAGGAGGACAGCACTCTGTCCGTCTATGACAACCTAGACAGAGACTCTATCCATCAGAGGATGGAGGACGTCACCGGGGGCCATTTGGAAGCCACTGCTGCAGGAAGCCATCTTGGAGCTTCTGAAGAGGGGGTGGAGCTAGAGGAGGCGGGGGGGACAGTCAACTCTTCCTCTACCTGGTCCTCCTGTGAGATACTCCCATTGGATGAGAACAGTTGTCAGGGTGATGGCATTGTTGTGGATGCGGTTAGTCCTGTCTTGTCACCAAGGAGATCACCATGGTTTTCCTCAAACCATGGATCAGGGAATGATGATGATGATGACGATGATGATGACGATGATGATGATGATGAGAACGACGACAACGATGATGATGACAATGATGATGAAGATGACATCCACCACCCCAACTCCCCAGCCTCCTGTTCTGTGCCCAGCGATGGCCCTCTCAGTACGGGCAGCTCAGAGGTGTTCCTCCCCTCCGGACCGCCGGACCTCCAGGGCTCTCAGCCTCAGCCAGAGCCTCAGGATGTTCACTATCTCCTGGCCAAGCTCCGGCAGCAGATGGCCAGGCAGAATGCCGAGTACCAGGCCAGGATACACAGGTGAGACAGCAGCATAAGGAGGAAGGGAGGAGCTCCTCTCTTCTTCACAGATGGTCTGCACAACAACAAACATACCCATCTGCACAAATCATTGACTTTGGTCTTTTAAAATCTGGTTGATGCAACTGCTAAAAGTAATGCGTAATGATGGGACTTAGTGAGAATTTCAAAATAGCCTACGTCTGCAAATTTTGTCTGGTGCATCAGGCTGCTGGTCTTTGTTAAAACCCTGCATAAATGTGTGTGTTGCAGGTTGGAGCGCTGTAACGAGGCCCTCCAGGGGCAAGTTACGGTACTGCGAGTCAGTCTAGAGAAGCAGAAACGCTGCCACAGTGTTGCTGAGATCAAGATCCGTAACGTGGAACGAGCCAGAGCCGACGCCGATCACCGAAATGCCACAATGCAGAGAGAGATGGAGCTGTTCTTCAAGATGTATGGAGAGATTAGCGGAGGAGGAGGGGAAGGGAAGAAGAGAGAGCGCATCGTACAGAGCTTCTGATGGAGGGGGGAAGGATAGATGGATGAGTGGAGTGGAAGTATAGAGGGGTAGGTAGATGGATAGAGAGATGGGTGGAGCAGGTCTTCAAGATGTTTGGAGAGATCAGTGGAGGAGGAGGGATGAAGTTTATTGTACATGCTACTGATGTAAGGATGGATAGAGGAATGAATGGGTGGATTGATGAATGGGTGAACAGAGAGATAGCGAGGCAGTAAAAGAAGAGAGCTGGGAGGAGATGTTCTCATTTGCAACCTGTTTGAGAAACTTGAGAAGATCCAATATTTGAGCTCCAGTTGCAGAACAAATGCGCATGGGATTCAACACTTCTAACAGAACTTTCTCCAGACCTGGAATGCATCAAAGGCTAAAATGCCAATAAACTTTGACTTCAGCAAATTAAATTCTTCTACTGTCTGTTCAGTAAAAGTCTGGTTTCCACCATCCTTTGCATGCTAGATTGGTCAGTTGGAGCAACTGATGGAGACTCCACTCTGGGATACTGAGTCTCCTTTGGGAAACCAGACACCATCCTGAACATTCCTGAGGAAAGGAAAGGAAATGGAGCACTTAGGATGTGAACAACAAGAAGACTTCCTACTAAGAAAAATGTAATGGCCCTTCAAGTCAGAAATCAAAGTAGAAAACTCAGGATTTCCAAGATGCAGTTATCTGACGTCACGTCAACATGGCGGCTTCACTGTAAACGCATAACTTTTGACATGTTAAGTATCCTCAATCCTTAAATTCCTTTTCAGCATCACATGACCATAAAACTATCAAAACTCCTGTGTGATAAATGGTTAAACATTTAAAAAGCATGATTTTGCAGTCAGGCATTATGGGAACTAGAGGGACATACTGTATGGAAATCATACAGACTGGAATGAAGCTCAAGTGTAAAGCTGGACACCAACAGCAGCAGGATGGACAATAAATGGAGATTTTCTTAGCATTGAATGCAGCAGGGATGCTAGTTGTCACTTTTCCTCCACACTGAACACTAGAACTCCACAGTACCCACCTCCCTCCATCTATTTGATGGACACAAACAAAGACACCCACCAGTGGCGGCTTCATCCAGTTGGCTTTCCATGAAGATGCCTCCTCTTCCCCCAAACCCTCCTTTGATAGTTTACCCCATTTCCCCCCGGCGATCAATAAAGTTTAAATACAGATAATTAATGGTTTCAGTCCCTTTGCCCATTCTGAATATGCATGTGCTCACAGTCACAGAGAGGATGACTACAAAATATAAGCCATTACAGATTACTGATTTCTATCTTGAAATGGGTATCATAATCTGCTGGATTACTCAGGACCTTGCATTATTTTTCCTCCAAAATCTGACTTGTCTTCCATCCTCCGTGGTTGTGGGAGGGGAGGACCAGTAGGATGCAACGATCTGGTTGATGACAGAGGAGCAGCAACCCAAAATCAGAGAGAGAGCATATAATATATAATTATGTCTTTGGTTTTGACAAATTATATACAAGTAACAGTTTGTTCACATTCTTTCTTGTTTTTAGTTACCCACATTTACACACACCTTTGTATAATATTTAACATCAAAATCTTCATTTCTCATATATTGCCTGATACAATATTGTACAAATAAATGTTATTACTGTTTTATTACTGGATGACTGTTGCTCTCTAGTGGCCCTTGGTTTGGTAATAAACTACTGTCTTCTATCATCTTTAAATCACTTTTATGACATTTCTGAGCAAAGCATCAGTATAAAAAATAAAACACAACTTTAGATTATTTGGGGCCAGCTTTGTCAACCTAAATGTGATTCATTCTGTATGCAGCTATCGTGCTTATGGATAGATGGATGGAGAACCCTGGAATAAAAACCTTGAAGGCTTGAGTAAAGCCTATGGCTCTGCTTTACCCTGTAGCCACATTGTGAGTTGTTCTGGATAAGGGTATCAGTTAAATGACTTAGTGCATAAAATGTTACTGTAAAATGTACACGCATCCTGGGATTAGTATAGTAACAGATTACTGCTCTCATTTGACAGTAATCTTTTTGTTTTGGTAGTCAGGGCATGAAAATGTGGTGGTTTCAAAGTCTCACCAGACAATTTCATTTCTTAGCAGCCATAGTAGTTTCTGCTGCAGCGGCCAGTAGAACTGACAGACTTAACAGCCTCAGCCAACATTTACCAACATTTGGCAGGTGGTATTTTCTATCCCTGGTTGCAGTACTATGTTGTGACCCCCTTTACACTTGTTGAAGGAACTAAGTATGTGTCCAGATTATATTCTGGAGAAACCAGGTTTAAACCAGGTTTAAACCCCCAGGACAGACACAGGATCTGACCACCCACACCAACCCTGAAGGTCAACAGACACATTTGGTCACAATAAATGCAATGTGGCTCCAATCCTCATACAGTAACTACATAAACAGAAATAAACTTTCACATGAGGGTCCAACCAGGAAGTGAAAGCTAACATTACCAGAGGAAGTGACATGCACAGTGCTCTGTGTTTTACGAGGGAAAGAGAAATCTGATGTTAAAGCCTGGTGTAAATGTAATCAATTTTAGACAGAATCCAGATACAAGATGCATGTCACTGCATGCGTATCTCGTATTTTGTGATGAAATGTAATTTACTTTTTTGGTGAAGCCACTTTCCCTCAACCTGCCTAGTCTACTTCTACTTCAGTTAGTGACTTACATTTCCCAGAATGCCTCTGAACAGGACTCAAGACAGTCCCTCATACCAAAAATGATGAAGCACTCAATCTTGTTCTGTGACGAGAATTAAACTGTATTCTCATGTTTCAACAGTTTTGACCAAAAAAACATGTATTGAGACAGTCAGTCAGCCATATACATGGAACAAATCTCTTTACACAAGAAATAGAAAACTTGAACAGATTCAGTCAGAAACACTTCAGTCAATATATACCATAAATCACATTATAGTACAGAGAACAAGATTCACATGCCATGTTCCAGTCAGGGAGCGTTTTGAGGGGGATAGCATCACACATCATGAAAGACTTCCGCTAGTCAACTAGAGTTGACTATAAAACTAAATGATAAATGAGGGGAAACAGCACACTATCTCCTTTGATAAGTTTGAACTAGGTGACTGCTGACAGTGGGAGTGCATCTCACTTCTGAACACAAACAATGATATAAATCCCTTTAACTGGAGAAAAACAGTCATTTAGCGCATCTTTATTGTTAAATATGAACACTACTGACAGTAGAGACCAATCTCTACTTCGATATTCAGCTATGGAAATGGAATCGTTTAAACCAGGATGAAAGAGAATGCAACTCTACTACCCCACCCCCAAAAGCGTGAATAAGATCCTTCTATTAGTGACAGACAGCACTGCATGTCCAAATGTTGTTTTGAAGTTATTTCTTTACAATACATGGAATAGAAAGTAACGCTATACATGAACTCTGGTTTGAACCACATCCTTTACACCTGACTAAGAGCATGGCTAACACCAAGGCATGTTTATAGTCATATGGCAAATGACTTTTATTTTGAAATCTACACTGTAAATAGACACACTGATCCACTGCTATGTCACAAATGACATAAGACATGAACACTAACTGGAAGATGACATAATGGCTGCTCCAGTATGCATCCATGTGTCATGTAGCTGTCACGGAGCTCTTCCTCAGGTTCCTGTAAAGTATCACCAGTAGCCACCAACAGACTGGTTCCATTTCTGCCACTTACTACAGATAGAGACTGGTCTCCCAAAATGTAGTGACATGAGCACGGTGTTTTAATGCAAATAATGTGATCTGTGTACAAAAAGTGAGAGAACTATGTTTCCCCACCAGGGAATGATCAGGGGGAGGAGACACGGCAAGAAACATGAAGTAGTTTGACGTTGAAACAGCACAGTGAAAAGTAAGAGCGTGGAGGTCGGGGGTTGGATGGGCGGAGACATTTACCTTCAACTCCAACCATGACCAGAACCTTAACCTAACCTTAACCAAATTGTTGTAGCTTCCTAAACGTAACCATTAGCTAACCCTTGCACGATTGCCAAAATTAAATTGGTGTGTCCATTTTCATATTATTGCCACATAATCCTTTTGATGTGGAGAAACATAATCTTCACATTATTCAAGTCCACAGAACGTAATCTGTGTTTCAGAGTTTGTGCTCATTTCACTAAATGTTATGAGAGTTGCAGAGACGACAGGACAGACTGCAGTAAAACTACAAGAACATCACCACAGTGGTCATCATGTTAATACGAAGCCACGCTTCACCCAGTGTCTTGCAAAATCCTTGTATTTAAAACTGTTTTAGGAATTTTATGTTCACATTGTAGAAAATATCTCACAAGTCAAACCACTAAAATTATATGCAAAATGTCAAAAATACATGCAGACGCTTCGTATTTCAGACTTTTAATTTTCTATTATCCCACTTGGGTAGGGAATGTTTCAAAACCCTGCGACAAAGCATTTAAAATGCTTTGTAAAATGTCAAAAACACATCTATGACAAGCTCAAGATCAAGTTTACGGAGATAGAAAGCTTCTGCAAGACACTGGATATGCACACTGGCTTACTACTTGGTGCACTTCCACACAGCAACAGTACAGAGACAGCATTTCTTCATATTTCACCACTAATAGACTTGTTGGCTTCTGGCCACATGGGAACTGTGACAAAGATATGGGCTCTTGATCAAACACAAAGAAGAAAACATTTTTTCTTCATCATTTTTTATCATGGTTTTTCTTCTCTGCGCCTGATTAAGAAACCTGCAAAAAACGAAGAATAGAAAGTAATTCACTAGTTACACTTTGAGTACAGCGATAAAAGTTAGTTAGTATCGGAACTTAATTGTTTTCACGCGTAGCCCTTCAGTCTTTATACATCTCAGCACATAGATAGTAGATGTGTGTTTGTTACACTTCTATTCACAAGGGAACAATGGCTGTTGCTACAGTAACAGATAATAAACATCTTAACAATAAACAAACAAAACAGTGAATAAAAAAAAAAGAAACTGGTGGAACGTTCCAGTGCGCGGGAGCCAGCCGACTTTCAAAAACTTCCTGAGAAAGAAAACTAATTTCTTCAATATTTTTTGTTTTCTGGTCCTTCGCCGGTCCTTTCTGGGTTTGCTTTGTGTCCAACGACATTAAAGGGCTTCATAAGATTTGCTTGCACACAATTTAGCCTTCCTAGCCGGCTTACTGAAATGCCCCTTTAGAGAAACCAATGTAAGAGGTTTTTAAAAGACAAACGACCTACCGACTGTTGACATACACCGAGCAAAATTGAACAAACTTCAAACTGGACCCTGAAACACCCTTATGGTGTTTGTGTGTTTCCTTTTTAAATCTACACTAGAACTTGAGGGTTTTGGCGGTGCTACTCCAGCGTCCCGTCAATACCAGCTCAGTTACTGCCCATTCAGATTCTGTATAGTGAGGGTCATTTTGCACTTGCCCAGTCTGAAAATGAGGAGCCACGACCTAGCCGACTGGTGAGGTGATCAACGGAAATCTACGGTTTGTTCGCTTGCTTTTTCTGTAAAGAATGGAGGCTGTACACACAGGTTTTTCTCTTGACTTACATAACAGGCAAGATAAAACATGAGTAGATGTTTAGACTTTGTGTGTTCCACACAAAGTCTAAACATGTGTGTGTGTGTGTGTGTGTGTGTGTGTGTGTGTGGGCTGACATT
>OOFE01016618.1:0-14659 GCA_900323365.1 Monocentris japonica
ATCCCAATGCCCTCCATTCTCACAAAGTAGGAATACACACGCACACACACACACACAATTACAATTTACTCACGCAGATGCACACACACATGCACTTTTGAAAGCATTGATAAACTGCTGTGAGAGGCTCTTAGTGTGAACACTAGTACTTAACTGACTTTTCACCCCAGCTTTAATTGATTGTTGAAAAGTACAATGAATATAATCAATTTCTTGCCGTGTGCATTCACCCTTAGCAATGCTCTGCTCTACAGTGTGTAGAGTGTGCACAAACCAACATAGATAAAGTCCTCCATAGTTCTACTGTGTCAGTGAGATACAAGTGTACAAGTGAGATACACAGCATTTGATAGCAGTGGGTTAAAGGTCAGGGACTCTGTTACAGGGGCAAGGACTAGACTGTACAGACTGTACAGCTCTGTTTTTTAAACTGTGAGTGGGGACCCAAAAGAACCCCTGTTGTAATTAATCCACTGCTCAGTTGACTATGGCCAAGGTGCTAGAGGTAAAACTGTTGTTCAGGAATTGGAAAAGCAAAATTTAAGATTAAAATCTTTTCAGTACAATCTGTTGGCAGGAGAGGGGGTTAAAATGCACATCGGCAACACTGTTGAGCTGCTGCTAATTCTCTTAATGATACAATCTTATCGCCATTATCTTATCATTTCGGCATTAAAATGTCCAGAATCCATGGTGACGTTTGCCTCAGTGGACACAGTATGAGATTATTTTGTTTTCTGTCCCTAAAGTCAGAGCTGAATTGGGCAAAAGTGCCTGTATATATTTGACTCCCTCTTCACTGAACTCACTGCAAAATATTTTAAAGCTGAGAGAACTTTCTTATTTGGTGAGTTTAAACCGGTAATGAGAGACTCGAGCTGTTTCGCTTAGTTCAGTTCAAGAGTTGAATAGGTTTTGACCCCGTGAATCTGTTTTTTTATACTGGTATAGTGGCGCTTATAGAGAAGATTACACAAAATGTATTTTATCAAATTGTATAGTGTAGCATTTCCCTGTCCCTCTTCATTGGTTCATTCTGTCCACTGGGTTCCTAGCTCTGTCCAGTTATCTGGGGCAGAATGCTGCTTGAAAGTGGATCTCACAGTGCATAATTCAATGATTCAAAGTAATATTCACACAGGTCGCCTGGTGGATCATAAGGATGTAGGTCATAGAGAGGATTATGCATGCTGCACATTCATTAAGGATTAACTGATTTCCTTCACTGCCCTTCTGTTGAGGCCACGACAGTATTGTGTTGTTCAATATAATTGTTCAAGAGTGTCCTGGTGGTCTAAGGTGCGTGTAACACAGATGTAACTGTCCTTTAACTGACCAATAAAAATGCCCAAGGAAAATCAACCAAAAAGCATAACCGCTCATTTCCGTTTAAGTATGAAAGCTTCAATCTGTAAATCCAAATTAGGCCACCACCTACCTACCTGCCATGACCTACTAGTATGAAAAGGTCACCTAAATATGTCTTAACACATTTTGGAGACACGCTGTCATCACTGCGGGCATGTGTGGCATTCAGTTATGCTAACTGTGAAGTCAGTGAAGTCTTCCTCCCACGGTTCTTTGTTTGTGGAATTAATTACAGAAAACTTAATTTCTGTTCCTGTGATAGCACTAACCTAAGGAGTAAGTATTAATAGAAATACAAAGTCGGTGTAGTGGCGATTTGTCCTCAACTGACTTGTAAACAATAAAACAAACTCAAAATCAAACGGCCACTGAGGCACCCGGGGAACGAATCTTACGCAGGGGAAAAATGAGTCCATTGTCCAGGCAGGCATTTACGTTTCGTGTGGTTTATTTCTTCATTTTAGCAAGCAAGCAAACAAACAAAGAATAATGGCGTCTGTAGCCTCTCTTGCCCTGGTAAAAAAAAAACATGAACCCTTCCCGGTGCCTGCCCATCCTATACCTGCCTACCCATATATGTACCTTGTGTGCCCCAGCTGCCCAGTACCTTCAAAACAAAAGCATAAACAAGTACTCAAATTAACGAACATAATAATACTAATATTGTAATCAAACTAATTCAGCCATATTCTTCAAACAAAATGGCAACAAAACTAAACAAATAAATATGAAATAAGTCAAAACAATGAATAGCTCAGTCGGTAACAAATTTTCAAAATTTTGGAACTTTTATATAACCACTTTTAACAATGTCACTCTTTTCTGTGTGATTTTACAGACTGAAGGATCCTGACAGAATAACGAAGAGCCAGAGACTCATCACCTGGCTGGCAGACACGTAAATATTGGAATGCCTCTATCACATGGTCACATTTCTTCTTCCATATGTTTTCCCAATGAATGGCTTACATAGCATTGCATTTGAATGCTTGCAGTGTTCATATAACTGTACATAAGTACTGCAAGGCTGAGCACATAATAGTTTAGGACCATGAGAAAACCTTGCAAATTTTTTAGAACTCTTTTTAGTTTGGGCCACCACCTTTCTACTTGCACTTGCTATTCTCCCTGGTGATGACAGTGTTTTTTCTGTTGCAGCTTGCTGATGAGGAAAGCTCTTTTTGACCATCTAACTGCCAGGGGAATACAGGTAAGCCTGCTATTTTATACCCCTGGTAGTAGTCCTCAATTTAAAACGAGGTTCTAGATATACAGTAGGTACCTTGAGTACATGTCACACACTAGCTCACTTGGCAGGGCAGTGGACTTTGAAGGGGTCCTGGGTACTAATCCCAGAGTACCTGCATTCATCTGGTAGCAGCTTATCCTGAGTTACATGTTCTGTATAGTGCCAAAAAGTTTCCTAAGAGGTTCTTTATAATCCCTAAAAGTGGGTCCCCTTTGTTTGTCGTAGGGATGCAACGAAAGTTCATGACACAAAGTGTGTGTGTGTGGGTAACAATTCTTCTTTTCTTTATTTTCTTCTTCAATTCTTCATTTTCCATACCATATTCCTATCCAGGGTCACGGGGGGGGCTGGAGCCTATCCCAGCATGCATTTGGCAGAAGGCAGGGAAACACCCTGCTGAGATTTGAACCCAGGACCATCTATATGAAACTCATTTTATGAAAATGATGACATGTCAGCTTTATTGGATAGTACACAGTAAAGAGTGACAGGAAAGATAGAGACAAAGGACTTGGCAAGTGGCAGCAGGTTGATAGTCCACAATATACTATAGCATACTTGTCGGTGCCTTAACCGGTGTTTGTATGAAGTTCCAGTCCTGTTTTTCTGTAGCTGCCAGTTACTGAACATTCACATTGGGAAGCTTCCAGGGTTCTGGAAAAATAGGGAAAATTAATTAAATCGTTTCAAGATCTTTGAGTTCTGAAATTTCACAAAACTATTGGTCTGTCCTGACAGTTCAGTTCAGGCTTCAGAGGGTACAAAAAATTACCTGTCAGCCAGTTAATTCAGCCATGCACATTTTGAGTCAACACTATGCCTATTCAGATCTACTTACCAACCTTAGAGAATAGGCTACAATGGCTGCTCCACTACTAATGTAGGACAGAAGCATTGTGGAGCCCTCTTGCGACGGCCACCACTGTATGTTTTGTGTGCGTTAATCGTATGTGTTCTGTGTATGGTTTCAGGTTTACATTTGGGTGCTGAATGACGAGGAGGACTTCCAGAGGGCATTTGACGTGGGAGCCACAGGGGTTATGACAGATTTCCCCACCAAGCTTAAAGACTTCATAGCGAAGAATGGCAGTACTAAGCCCCAGTGACCTGCCAAAAACTAACCCCACCCCCCCACACCACTGCTTATCCTTCAATCTGACTGACCTGCCAAAAAATCCCCACGTGTCCATTTTACTGCATGCATTCTAGCTGGGGTATTCTCAGACTCTCTTTCACAGTCAGAAGGGATCACCGCCATGCTCTACCCTTTAGTAGTGAATTTCCATGGAGATCGTACCCAGGGAACATATGCTACCTGTTTCTTACCACCCTTGTGTAGTGTCCTTCACAGGTTCTTGGTAGTTAATTGGACTTTACCATCAGAGGTGTTGGAGTGTTGATACACCGGTACACACAGAGCATGGACACCCCACCCCCTCATTGTACGGCTGGGCACCCACATAGTCACAGCACAGTTTAACCAGGGGTGGGGCAAATTGATACAATATAATAGTGCAATACTTTACTTCATAATACCGTATCTACATGCTGGCTGATGACAAGAACTAATATTTTTATTGATAATTCATTAACGATCACATGAACTTTCAAATTATACATAAAACATGGAAAAATGATCCTTGAAATAGTGCATGAAAGTCTGAAAGATCTTGAATTTTATAATTGATTCATGGCTTTTGACTTGAAATTAATTTACTCTCTTTAACTGAAAAAAACATGACAAATTGCAGTATTAATGCATCATGACCCAAATATTGCGTTAATATTGTATTAGAGGCTCTCTGGCAATTCTCACCCTTCGTAAAAAACACCAGCAGAGGCAGCTATAATTGCAATTCATTTCACAGTGATGTTTGGTTGTATAATGTAAGTGGTCTGTTTTTCTACCAATCTGATGGTCATTTAAAGCACGGTACTATAGAAACCTGAACAGTTGGAAGATATCTTTTGATACCGTCCATAAATAAAGAAAAACTTGCTACTAGTCGTAACTCAAACAGCGCTGACACACTAGGCACTCAGTTTTGGTTTCAAACAAATCCGGACAATCAGAGTATTGATGTAGCCAGTGCTGCTGCTCCAGGATTAAGGTTCAGTCACAGGCAAATTAAATTGATCTGTGGATTGTACTGTAAATGTTCACTGTTTTCATGCGTTTTTTGAAAAAGACAGTGGGTGGTAGCTGTGTTATTTTTTGCTGAATCTGTGATTAGTTGCTTACTCTCCAGATTTTGGTGTAAATCCACTGAAATGAGTCACATGATTTGTCCTGCAATTAATGTGGGAGGAGAAATCTGCACAGCATAGAAGATTTTATTGTTTGTTTTAGTAATGATTCTTCTATTAAGTCTATTTCATTTCACCAGTGTTATGTATTGTACACTTGAAAGGCATTGAGAGATACCGCCACTGGCTACATGTTGCTTGATATCTTTCTTTGCATTCAGTTGTGATTGAAATATTATAAATAAGATGACTCTGCTCACTACTTGGCCCTCATTGTTTGAATGTCTAAAGATCATTAAGATTATTATACCACTGAAGCGCTCTAATCCAAGTTTGGGACCACTTACAGAGGGTCAGGAATGAATGTAGTATTGATTGAAAGTACTGTATGTTGTTAGACATTTCAAAGTTAAAACAGTATTGCTGTTTTCTTTAGTTTGTTTCTGGACATTTTTATTAGTGCTGTCCAAGAGTGGTCTTTATTAATGGAACATACTCAGGTGTTAAGCAGATGTCCTTGTTGAAGGTCTGATATTTTGGATTGTTTTGGGAAACTACTGCCGTACCGATAAGTATGAGTGAAAACAGACTGATCTAGCAATCATTTTACAGCGCTTAGAGAGATTAATATACTCAGAGAAAATGTTGTGAATTGTTTTGATTACATTACTTGTGCTCTACTGTGTGTTCCTGTTGTGCATGATCAAAATTGATATTTAAGTTGATGTATTTGGATGTATTGTAGTGTGATTTTGACTGTCCATCAAGATGCCTTATTCCATTTGCAGAGAGATCATGAAAACTAAAGTTGTCTTTACCATATCAATAAACAATGAAAACATTTTTAAAGAAGTGGTGTATGTGTGTATAGTACCTTAATGTTTTTCAGAAGTTGTTTACACTGTGTTTGATCGACACAGAAACAGTTTTTTTTTCTCCAGTGTAAATGTAACAGCATCACGTTTGTCAATGGGTGGAAATTTCGCAACCCAAACGCCGACAGCAGATGGCGCTGTGCACTGAAGTTATCTCATTCGTTTTCCCAGTAGACGGTATATATAATATCGGAATAAAGTGGACATGTTTGGTTCCATGAAAACCACCCCCTCGGTTAGCAGTTTGTTTTACAGTCTCAGCCACTCAACAGAGATTATCTCACTTCTTGATGAGCGTTAAAAGGACGTGGCTATCCGCTTCACCTGTTCAACTTGAGTGTGAAGTCTCCTTTAGTTTACAGCCTGCTCTTTCATAAAACTACCCTGGCAGGTATTTTCCAGACAGTTCAATAAAATCTGAATGTGCAGTGAGATTATTGGTTACCCCAGTCTACTCACGACCAATATTCTTGGTGTTGCTATGCCTTATCGCTTTGTTGATAGGCTGATACGGCTGTCCATTATTCATCAAGCCGACGTCTGGTGTGATTTTGCCAAAGAGTGTCAATTGACGTTGGATGGTTGGATGGTTCACGTCCTAGCCCAGCCTATGGAACCCACTGTCTGCCAGACCGGAAGAGAGAACAGTTGTCTAAAATTAGAGTATTAATAAATAGTCGACTAGTAAGGAAACTAATTAATGCATACAGAAGCTAATATATGCAACAAACGTCATAAATAGCCATCACTTGCATCAGACCTCACCATACTACGCATGCGCGAAACAGGGGCGCCTGCTCATCAAAATTGTTTTTACTATTTTAAAGACATGTCTCGGCGTCGCACCACCAGTAGTAAGACCTTAAACATTACGCTGTTTGGCTAAAAGGAATCGGCCTCCAGCAGAATAAGAGTCTGACTGGTCCAGTCTGCCTAGCGGGATTTAAGCGAACACGGAAGTAAGCCTCTTGCCTCGGCTGGATAGTTTCTGACTGCGCTCCCTCTTCAAAACTCTGCTGGGCACCGCTGCGCGTCAAAACATTGCGTCTCTGCAGGACTTGCCAGGGCTGGGGAGGAAATTCGCCTGGAAAGGAATGCGAAAGGGGGTTTAGGATTGGCACTGCCACGAGGAAAACGAGGAGGTGCGGCATTTTCTAGGCTACGTGGAGAACATTTTTTTCTTCCCTTCAAAGGTAAAGTTATTTTTCTGGATTATTTTACAAAGGATGCATTTGTTGGTACGCAGTTTTCCCATTATGAAGTTTATTCTAGCTTTAGTCTTCTTACGCGTATTAAAATACTTTTAACCGAGGCAACTTCTAACATTATATGACATGAAATGCTGCATATCACCCCAGGTAGACCCTGACAAAAATCACTTTAATATCCCTGTAATACTGTGATAATTGTATAGCATCACTCCAAAATGTATTGTAGGATTACCAGCTATAGTTATTCTTCGTTAGGGGGATGATGCATGGCGAGTTGTTTTTGTTGTGGATGGGGTGGTGAGGTCTGCAGTGGAGCTATCTAGTGGTTATTATTAGGACACACGCTGTTTGTGGTCGTTGTCTTCTGTGGATGCGCCATCAGCTCTGTACGCAGTGCGTGGCGCGGTAGTGGCACGTCAACAGTAATTAATGCGGGCTATCATAATATGCCCACGTGAACCATCTCATCATAATCTCTGAAGGGAGTCATGTGATTTTTTTTGTGATTTGTCAAAGGTATTATAGATGTATAGCCATTGCAAGTGGATGATTACGTGTGTGGGTGCACGTGTGCGTGCACGTGTGTGCGTGTGTTTGGGTCGCAGGCAGCATTGCTGAGCTGAGGCATCCCCGCCATCTGTGCTCTCTGTGGTGGCTGAAATTCTGCCCTACATAAAGTGAGCCACTGCCTGTGACCTGATTCATATCAATCACCCCACATTCACACCAACCTTGCAGTTACACTTTGCTCATTTTTGCGCATTTGTCGATGCTGTAAACTAGTGGTGTGGTGGTAGTTGAGGAGGTGGGGGTACCGGGACTCCTCCATCCTATAAAAGTCAGTGATAATTAGGCTGATAGGTGGATACTCTGTTTGGTGGAAACACAAATGCGGATACCTTTGACTGCACTACGAAAGCACAACGAGTGAACAGTTTCTACTTACAATCATCTTTGTATGGGAGAACAAACAGCCTTATCAAGTCACATCCTTCCCACTCTTTGTAATCTATTGTCATTTTCAGAGCATGCATGAAGATAGTTATTGATCGAGTTGGGGTCAGAGAGTTGTGGGTCTTGAAAGGTGATCCCCAGGCCCACAACACAGTACTTACACAAACAGAATCATGTGACAGAGTGTCCCGGTGGCTCAAAGAGCCACGGTGCTTACCATGTACCTGTAAATTCATAGGTTTGAAGCAGTGGGCAGTTTGATCACATTAAGAGGGCGGGTGGGCATGTACATGTTTTCTCTAGAATCTGTAAGGGGGCAAGATCAAGTAGGATCCTCATCATCCTCCATGAAGCTGCCTGCCTGTCCATACGGCACAAAACAAAGACAGACAGTAGGAAAGAAGAAACAAGAACAAGACAAAATAAAGGCAGAGGAGACAAAATAACAGAGCCCAGAAACAGAGACGTTTGGGATGGAGGACCACGCTGCCATCGCCCCCATCGCCCCCATCGCCCCCATCGCCTCATCAGTGAGATTTGATATGTATGAGGGTTGTTTTTTTCCCTCTACTCAGTGATGTCATTCTGCTCTGTGCTGTCGGCCTTGATGGTGAACAAGATGCAAGTACAGAAAGTACAGAAATCTGTCACTGGAGCTTTTGGGCAATATAGCAAGGACGAAGGACAGGCCAGCCAGCTCAATGATGAAGGGAGGCACACTCCCCCTTCTCTCTTCCCTCACTCCTTCTCTTCCTCTTTCTCTCTTCCCTCATTCCTCTTGCCCTTCTCTTTTCCCTCATTCCTTCTCTTCCCCTTCTCTCTTCCCTCACTCCTTCTCTTCCCCTTTCTCTCTTCCCTCACTCCTTCTCTTCCCCTTTCTCTCTTCCCTCACTCCTTCTCTTTTTTACACCTGCCCTCTCTGTCTTTCTCTGTGCACTGTCTCAGCTTTCTTCCTGTCTCACCCTCTCTCCCCCCCTCTATCTCCCCACACCTCTCTCATCCTCTCTGGCCTTATCTCTCCTTCCTCCCTCTCTCTCTCTTACTCTCGATCATTGTCAGCCCCAGCAGAAACAGCAGCAGCAGCAACGGCAGCATCACTGCGTTACATAACAAAGGTTGTTGTTGGGATTCAAGGACCTTTTGGCACATAGCTTTTTATGATGACACCCAGAAATGACCAGAACGGATCTGTAACCTCAAACGACCTGCAGACGGACCAATGGATGGACAGACAGACAGGGAGATGTACAGGCAGATAAACAGATAGGCAAGACAGACAGATGGACAAACACACAAGACGCACAGACAGACATATCCTGCCGGCTCAGACAGTCTCTGCCCTGGCGTGTCATATTTGAAGAACGCTACTCTGTGATCAGTTTCTGTGGTCTTCTGATCAGTTATGTGATTTGTTATTCTGTCAAAGCAGCCCAGACTGCCTCTTTGCGTCAGCATTTTGTAGCGCGTCAGCATCTTGCTCCCACAAACAATGTTGCCTCACAGAAAATGATTTTAGAGCTTGTCCTCTCACCAAGAGAGTGTTGTCTTGTTTTTGGAAAGTAATGGAAAATTGTTATTAAATGTCAAAGCACCTTCATGCTCCAGACTCGAACACATCCATTACACGTTGCACTACTGACTCTGGTGCAGTGTGTGATTCGGCCTGTGCCTGCTTGCTGATGTTGATAATATCAAAAGCGTGAGTTTCAGGACAGTGAGCTAAAGTTGATCTTTTTCTCATCGACACTGTAATACAGATTTCATGTAAAAAAAAATGTGTACGTGACAAACCATAATCAGCTTATTATTATTGGCCTCTGTGTTAAACCATGTAAAAAAATGACATGAGCAAAGAAGGCCAGCTGTCCCATTACCTCTGACCTGAGGCCTGCTGAATAAAAGCTGTAACTTCTCACACAGCGGATATTCATAGCATCATTTTATACAATCAGATTGTTAAGACTTCATCATGTTGTCATCCAAAGCCATTGGCATGCACCGGGAAACGTGTGCATGGGCCAATGATGAGGGCCAGTGATTCTTTGCTCTGGAGCATGAGAGACTGAATGCAGATAACATACAGACAGGACTCCAGAGGGGCTGTGTACAACCCATGGGAAGACATGTAATATGTGCGATATCTTCAGGAGACAATCAAACGCTCCGTTGCTGCCGTTAAATGTGCATCCGATAGGGGAATATTATTCAACATGCTGACAGTTAACTGTAACAAGATCCCAGGGAGCTTCTTCTTTTTTCTTTTTTTTTTTTTTTTTGTAGCTGCATATTTCATGCTAACGGCATGTCTGTCTTGACTGTCTTTTGGCTCTGATGGACAAGCTTGCATCCAGGTTAGGACACACACCCTACAGGTTTTTGTCCATATTCATACCATTACATATACATTTTAGGTATTTAGCTTATGCTCTTATCCTGAGTGGCTTACAATGAATGCAATGGTAGAATAAGCTTCAATTCCTAGATTACCTACATTAAACAAAAAAACTAGCGAGCTCCAATCAGGCTGCCCCATACAAATTTAAAACACAGGGGTGAGAATACTATGTCATGATTTTTTTTTTTCACAGCACCCAAATCTAGGAAATATTTAATGGAAAATGGAAAATTGACAGCAAGTTTTTCTAATCATGTTGTGTGCGTTCATCGTGAGATGATGTGAGCGGGCCCAGTCAGCGGTGGGGATGCTGTATGGCTTGACTTGGCCACACAGATTAATTGAATCTCAGTGGATACCATGTAAGCCTCCTTCCTTATCCTCAGTGTTTTGTCCTAAAACGACCTACAGGATAAAACACGCTTTGGGTTAAACATTAGGAGTCTGTGTGTGTGTGTGTGTGTGTGTGTGCATGCATGCCAGGGGTCCACACTGACAACTGTTCTGAGTGTGTCTTTATGCCCCAATCCCACGCTGCTGGCACAGAGTCAGAGGAGAGAAAACAAGGGCATGTCTCACGGCCTTATTTATATCCCACAGCCCTTCCCATCAGCACTGGAGCCGTTATCAGCCTTTGTCTGAGACTAAAAACAATCGTATTGCACCACAGTAAAAGAAAGCCTATTCCTTATTTGTCCTGAAGTCACTGAGGCTTTCTGTCCTCAGTCAGTATTTTATTAGTTTTTCCAGATGGTACAGTCCAGACAGACAGGAAAGAGAGGAGACAAAAGTGGGACAACATTTTACAAGCTTGATTAAACAACTGATATAAACAACACTGTGATGTTTTCAGAACAGTCTTGTCTGTTTTGTTTTGTCAGAAAGAGCATGTTTTCATCAGCATGAATCTGGTCACTGTACTTTATACCATGAAGTTATATTATAAAGATTCATATTAGTTGAAAAAGGTAAGTAAACTTTGTATCAGATATTAAAAGTTGGATAGACTCCGTTTAGGTGAGTTGACCCTCCTCTGCCTTCGAGAGTCAGAAGTGGCTTTTTGGAGAAAAAACAGCTTTACTCAATATATCAGATTAAATCTCTTGATTAATACGATCTATTTAGTACCAAAACCATATTACTGAAATCACAACTAGAGAGCATTGCCCCCTAACTATTTTGTCTCATGTAAAGTTAGTCAAAACATACTTCCACCCTCCTAGCTCTGAGTGGGACTGTTTCCCAGGCCAGTCTACTAATCTTCTCAGTCACCAGGGCACCCCAGCAGAAGTATTTTAAGAGCTTGGTCTATTTGGATATCATGGTGAGTGTAGCAAGATCCTCACAATTGTGCTTGGCTAAGCACATTATCTCCGACAACCTCATAGACTTAAACACAGAACGTGGGCTGGCCTTGCTGGGTAGTGAAAGGCCTTCTTTTAAACTGAGTTGGTGCAAGCTAGCTGGCGCCCAAAAACCTGTCCATGCAACTGTAGCAGCGTAGCCCAGCACAGCCCTTTGGTAGCCCAAACCTCTTCCTTGGCCAGGTGGTAGATGTTTGGTTTCCTGTGTGTTGTGTTTGGGTCTTTTCTGTGTCCCAGCCTCTCAACCTGGGACACAGGCTCATTAAAAATACATGCCTTCTCATCATATGTTGACCTACCGGCAGTAGGCTTGCAACCCAATTTGCAACCCTTGGTCTAAGGAACCAGCTGTTATACAACCATGTAACATGATCCACTGCGGTCCTCCTCAGGTGTGTGCCTCCCTCCCCACCGCCCACCACGGCCCTCACCTGTGTGTTGCGGTGCTTCCCCTGCGAGCCGACCTGGGCCGGCAGTCCCTTCTTGCACCGCCCGCCAACCCCGCCCATGGTCAGAATGACGCGCTCCAAGACCTTCCAGGCCTACCTGCCGAGCTGCCATCGAACCTACAGCTGCATCCACTGCCGAGCTCACCTGGCGAACCACGACGAGCTCATCTCCAAGGTAACCAGCGGCCTGGTGGAGGCGGGACTCCGCTCCAGTGACTTCACTCATCTTACCAGCAGTGGTTGCCCCTGGAAACTGTTAGGACAATACTTACTTTCATGCAGCTAATTATTACACACATGGTGAAAATAGAAGCTCGCTGGAGTTTGCAGGCAGATGTACTATACTTAAGGCTCTGTCATTGAATCCCAGTCGATGTTGCTTTGCTTTAGTGTCAACCCATATGTAGTTTTATTTTAGTCTCTTTTTTCAGTTTAAAGTGCAGTTAATCTCAACAGAATTTATTAGGGTTAAAGCAATAAAAAGGACATCCGTTAAAGATTAAAAAAGACTGAGAGAGTGAGAGAGAGAAAGGAGGAGGGGTTGTAAACAAGTGCACATCTGCCTGTGGATGGATTATGTTATAAGCTGGTTAGTGAATTGGATTATGACTGCATTATCACTTTTTCCATGTGCGGGTATGAAAACACCCCTCACCTGCACACAAAGCCCTTCTGCCAGTCACAGTTGATGTAGACACAGACAACACTGAATATAGAACAATAAACCGTCTCCTATAGCAGCCTTCATGTTATGGCAAAAAAGGCACACTTAAAATTGCTTGCATTGCCTGTGGTAAAGCTACTCGTGTGTCAGTCTGAGTATGGAATCACTCAACCATACGTTTAATGGTTTAATGAATAGAATCTCAGTATCATGATAATCCTCTTTCTCCAATCACCACGTGGTCTTTTGTCAAAGAAAACAAATCAGGGCTAATGTTTAAAGCATGACAATATAATAACATATTATACTTAATTCTATCATACATCTTTCATGAGGTTCTGGTTTCAACTTTTTCTCTGACTCTCTGCAATATGCATTTTTGTGTGTACTAAAAGTGTGTAAAATACTAATATGTCTCTCTCTCTCTCCAGTCGTTCCAGGGGAGTCAGGGCAGAGCCTACCTGTTCAACTCAGTGTGAGTATCCATCTGGAAAGTCTCCTGTTTGCAGTAGCTTTGCAGCAGACTTCAGGATTAGCAAAGGCTTAGGAAAAGACTTGATGTGGATATTGGAGTTACATCCAGACATTTTAGAGTGATTTTACTTTGCTATGCTAACATATTTTAAAATTGGTTAATAATGCAAATTGTTCCACATTGCAGTAATGTGGGTTTTAAAGCCCCAGTGAAGACGGAGCCAAAGTGTGCCCAGGAGCACTGTCATTACCAGGCGAATCGAGTGTGAAAGTTCGGCTGTTTGAATCTCTGTGGCCTAATGCCCTGGTTGGTTTATCAGCATGCACTGTGTGAGTGGGTGTGAGGCGGTGACTCATACTGAAGAAACCATACGTGCAAATGAACAAGTTTAAGTTGAGCCACTTGCACATTCTTATTTTGTTTTTTTTACTTTTTGCTTAGTTTCTCTCTCTGTCTCTGTTTGTGTCTTTCTGTATCTCAGGGTGAACGTGGGGTGTGGTCCTGCAGAAGAGAGAGTTCTGCTCACAGGCCTGCATGCTGTGGCAGATATCTACTGTGAGAACTGCAAGACTACCCTGGGCTGGAAATATGTAAGTGTCCTTGGCCGATTCAGGAGCACTCAGTAAAGCATGCACAGCGCAGAAGCAGCATCCATGTTTAGAGAAGGATAAGGATAGCACACACTTTATTTGGACCCTAATTATATTTGGACCTGCTCTTCACTTTATGTAAATGGTATCTCACAGCAGTGGGCTGAAGAGCTGAAGTGAGACTTCTCAGAACGGATTTAGACAAGAAGGAGAAGTCTTTTTATTTGTAACTTATTTGACACATACCAGATGTGTTTTTACATGTATAGGGAGCAACAACAAATCCAGCCTGAAGGCATACCTTAGTTCATTAAGTCTTATTATAAATATCTACTGTATATAGTGTGTACAACTCATTTTTGTAATTTTCATCACAACTACCTTTGGCCAATATTAGAGCTGCAGCTGCCCACAATTGTTAGTCTCTTGATATAGTATGTCACCATCCACGTGCAGTGTGTACTTAGTACAGGTGGTATTTTAGGCCCCATGTCAATGTGATCCGAACAGGGTCCACACATGCTAGCTGTCCCATATATCAGCAAAGCTGTGCATGTGCAGCTGTCACTGGCAGATCCCCATCAGCATGGAGGTGACAGTATACTTTATAGGGCACGTGGCTTTCTCCATGAGGTCTTATGACACACGCACGCACACACACACACACACACACACACACACACACACACACACACACACACACACACACAGTGTTCTGCATCCGGGGCAAATCCTATTCCCCTGGATCACATATGCCTCTTGATGTCCCTTGATTTGCTCTCATCATCCAAATGTTCATTTGCTCAGGAATTTGGACC
>OOFE01016619.1:8206-22626 GCA_900323365.1 Monocentris japonica
GTTTATTACAGCAACATGAAGAAACTTAGGAAAGCAGCACCCAGACCATCTTGGTGGCATAAAAATGTCCTGTCCTGTTGTAAGAATTCTTTTATCTAATTCCTTAAACTATTGTAACTTGGAAGCATCTTGCAAGCAGTCCTCAGAGATTTCATGTTTCTCAATATAGAATAATATTCTATAATATATAGAATATGAATATATATATATATATAGAATAATATTCTGAGCAAATAGACATACAATTACAGAAAAGAAATCCAAATGACATTTCATACACATGGAGGAAGGGAGTCTTCTTTTATATCTCTTCCAATCTGTTAACTCCCAACAATCTCCCTCAGAGCTGAGGCTAAGTCTGGGTACTGGTATTGAAATCCTGACTCTAGAGTCCTCTTGGGTGTTACTTTCTGGCCCTGGGTGAGGACCACGGCTCTCTCAGAGCCCATCAGAGCGTTCATGACGAAGCCAGGCACAGGAAAGACTGTGGGCCGCCTCAGGACCCGACCCAGTTCTTTGGTGAACTCATAGTTGGTGTTCTGCGTAGGGGCGACTCCGTTGAACACTTGGGTGACAGGGGAGGGAGCGTCGGCAGAGGCCTCCAGGGCATGGGCGATGATTCCTGCTAGGTCCGAGACGTGGATCCAGGGGAACGGCTGTCTTCCGGACCCCAGGGTGCCCCCAAGGCCGAGCCAAAAGGGCAGCAGCATTTGCTTCATGGCACCACCGTCACGGCCCAGTACTGCCCCTGGTGGAGGGAGGGGAATGCCAAACAGCTGTCACTCACTTCCCATTTTAAGTTATACCAAAATACTGAAGATCCGTTCCGTTCTCTTTAGATGTTTTGCCTCTTTCATCCCTTTGGTATCCTACGTCACGTCACGTGATTTCTGGGTACTGAAGTTCAAAATTTTCTCATGGTTACCTCTTGCTACCAACATGCAAAGATGCCTAGCTTTAAAGGATAGTATCTGTTTTTTTCGTGTGTGCCAATCACCTTAAGTTGCCCCTCTCCTCTACATTACTCCTGGTGGCGTCTGCACACAGTAGTTTGGAGATATCAGGGCTTGTTTTCCTACCTTGAGAAGAAGACATTTGCTGCCATTCATTTTTGTACAGTATGAAAAGACAAGTTTATTGTGTACATACCAGGCCTGATGACCACTTGTCTGGTGGTCTTTGCTACATCCTCAGGAAGACGTCCTGCTGCCTCCCACTCCTTCACTAGTCCTGACAGGAGGTCAAAGGGCGTCCATTCACTGTCTTCTGTATACTGAGCTGTAAGACTGGGCTTGTAGCATGCTGTGGGTCAAAAGCATATGGTTTGCTCATAAAAAGTACACTTTTTATACACTTCATTGGCTCTTACCTTCATCTATCAACTGATCCGCACTTCCTAGCAGCATTGCAGGATGTGCAAGTTTTATCAGTTTTAACGGGCTGACAGACACCTACCTACACCCGTTACCAGGACCCACGAGTGAGGCGGATTGGGAGAAGCAGCAATGGCTTGAGCCAGAGAATTTGTGGTGTCAATGCGACTGGAGAACAAATCCTTCTTGTAACTCTCATTCCACCTGAAACAACAAAGAGCTCCAGCAGTGCACAAAAACTGTGACAGTACACACAGTGCTCACCCTGTCTGGGTTAACTCTCAATCCAGACAGGGTCTGGTCAGCTGCTATCTAGAAACTAGAAGCTATGACTCAGCAGGGCAAATATTTGATGATGACTAGTGCAATCGTGTTCGGTTGTCATGCAGGTGATATCTGGCTTGCTCACCATCTCAGTGGGTTCATGAGATTCTCTCCAGCCAAGTTGACAGCGCCCTCACATGGTGGGAGGCCAGTAGACTCCAACTCCCCCTGCAAGGAGGAATGGAAAACAATGGAAATCAGCATCAGAAACACTGTTTTCCATGTACAAATTTTACTACAGGAATTTGTAAGAGGCATTGGATCTGGAAACAGATGGAAACTTAAACCTACACACTGATTCATGGGTCAATCTCACATACAATACAAGGGAAGAATGAAAGAGATTTAATAGAGTAGACTATAAACATCACTACAAATATACATTCAACAGCAGTGGAGGGACCCTGGCCCCTGAATTATAAATTATTGTTATGAATTCTGAATCAGTCTGTCACCATACCCATGTTATCTTTCCCGGACCTGGCTGGCGAGATATTACTGTGACCTCGTGACCTTTGTCTCGGAGCAAGCGAGTAAGCTCACGGCCCACGAAGCCAGAACCCCCTCCTTGAAGGAAGAAAACAGAAATTCACAAGAACACATAAGATCCAATGGTATATTACACAACATAATCCGTGAGTTACCGGCTATTGTTGACTTGGATGAGAAAAGGTTGCTTGTAAGGGCCGTACGTGTGGATTGTGATAGATATGATTTATGGAAATATGACTTTGAACAAAGTAAGCACAGACTAGAAGTTACTATCGCTGGAGCACAACTTGACAACTCAGTGCGCATGCGTAAATGTCACGCTTACAAAACAGCAGTTCCACTTGTAACACGACTTTAGTACACATTTCCTTGGAATAACAATGAACCGTTGTGAAACACTGGGGTCAGCACATAGCATGCAATTTTTATGTTGTCTTTCTTATGACAATCACAAGAAAACGTAACGATCATTGGTAGCGACGCTCACTCTATGCTCGCTATGCTACGAAGCTAACGTTAGCTAGCTGGTAGCGTTATGTCACATTGACCTTTCCTGACATAATATAGAGAGTGATATATATCTGAAATAAACTGCAAACCTATTAAGACTCGCATGGCCACCAAATGTCCGTTCACCGTGGAAGGATAACGTAGTAGGTCGCTGCAGTTCACCCCTTTTCTTGATGTGAAGTCTACTATTCAGTTTCAATGACGGTCAGTGAGTTGTTGTTAACCTTTTTGGACCAATAGGAACGCCGTAGCCAAAAGCCTGAGACAGGTTGCATTATGGTTAGGGGAATAAGAAGGAAAAGCAAAGAGGAACTATTTGAGAAATTGCCTAGAAATAACAGGTGGCCTTCAATCACGGACTTGTTTTTAAAAAGTTGGTTATCTATTGGAGATAAAAAACCCGCCATGTATACATAGTGAGAGTCACTATCATGTTCAGCAACGTAGTAAACCAGGGGTTCCCAAACGTTTTCATGTCTAGGACCCCGTGTAGATCAAAATTAGCCCACGTGCCCCCAGTTGATAAGATTTTGTCCCAAGGATTTCTTGCTAAAAGTTGTTTCGATTGGTTACTATTTACCATTGAATTGCATAAGTGACTGTAGGTCATTGTACCAACTTCTAGTGAGTGAAATAATAGTGAAATTACTTATTCCCCGTTTTGCTGGGGACCCTGAAAGATCCCTTGAGGTGGGACTTTGGGAACGAACGGACTAGACATTGATCCAAGTACAAGTTACATGTCTCTCAATAATTAAGCAAGTAGTAAACCCATCACCATGGGAAGAAATAGAAGTTACTTATTTCGGCAAAGCGTTGTATTATATAGATCATTTTACAGTTTCTTTCATTGCTTTAAATTCGGTCTGCATGAGCAACATTTATAACGGAAAATTGCAGTCATCATTATCCTTTTACCACCTTTAAAAAAACTTTCAATTTCAATCGTACATTATTTAAAGCTGAAAATGTTATTCTTTTTTCAGTTTAGCATTTACAGTTATCAAAGATGATAGAAGTGCCAGACCCGGAAGCGACATGCGTGTTTTCCGACGGAGGATAACAAACACGTGGTTTTGATAAAGACATAAATTGGGCCGCAGCCTCATTAACAGCCTTTCGGTCCCGTTGTTGAGGTGTAGGAGGTTGGCTGCGGTATTCAGGAGAGCGATGAAGACCAGCGTGTCTTGAACACACTGCGCGGTATGTCTGTTTTATCATACCTTTTATCGATGTTCGTCATTTCTCTAGTAAATTAACCATTAATGTCTGGATGTGGCTTTTTTGTGGCATTTTCGGAGAGCTCGCTGGTTGAGTAGCGCCGAGCGGCTGCGTGCTTGATGCTAAAGAAAAGTGATAAAGTTGCGTTTAATCAAGACAAGTGCCAGCTAAGAGACGTTTTGTCTCGATTGTAATGGTGGTTTTGGAGGCAGTTTATTTGATTACTGGCATTATTGCGACACTGTGGGTGGGCTTACGCGAAATGTGCTTTTTTTTTTTTTCCCCCACTAGTGGTGGCCTAACGATAAATGCCTAGAAAGCCTCCAACAGGCCTTAAGATGCTACAATTAAATCAACAACACTCAATCCCTACAGGGAGATTATGAGATCGAAATGCCAACGTGCCATAAGGACACTATAGAGCTAATGTGGAGTACCACGTGCACATTGTGACTAGTTTTAGGAAGATGAATTTCCTCCAAGCAGGTGCATGGAGTTGCTGGTGAAGCTGCTACAGCATTATTTCTAGATGAGGCGTAGCCAGAACAGCAACCTCTAATTTACACCAGTTCATAACAGTCAAACCTGAAATGATGAGTTGCATGTGAGTCCGTGTTTCAGCTGAACCTCGTGATTACTCTTTCACTGCACTGACAGGTTTGACCACGCGGAGCTGTAATGCATCGCGGTTTGTGTTGCATGTAAGACTAAATGTGTCATGTTCTTCTTTGTAGACTTGAAGCTCCTGGGCTGGATGGCGCATGAGGTGAGTCTCATGATTTTGAAGGAGTTTATCTCGTGAGCTGCATGTTGCCTGAAATTGCTTTGTGTTAACAGTTTGGTATCAACCCTCTTTTTTTTTTTTAATGCCCCTCTAGGTATTGTGAACAGGACATGAAGAACTGAATCCAGCTCTCAAATCAGCCCAGTTTTGTTCATTTTTACAGTTCAAACTACTTCATTAAATAAAATTTTACTGATGTAACTACTGTGTACAGTTCTTGGACCACTTGAAACACAAGATGAACTGCTGTCTGAAAACACGGAGTGGGTACTGCAATTTATAGTTCATCCTGTACATACAGCATTCATATCCATCTACGACTGTACATATGCACACTGAGCATTTTACTGCTATTTGCACTTCTGGTTAGATGCCAAACTGCATTTTGTTGTCAGTACCTGTACTCTGTGCAATGACAAAGTTGAATCTGATCTAATATGAAATAGCTGCACAATAGTTTCCATGACCTGGGTGGCACTGAAAAGATGTGCTGGATGTATTTAACTTGGCTATTCTGTCAACTTTTGGTGCTTGCATGAAAAATGAGGTTGTAGACGTCACTTTGGAGGCCATAACTGCAGCTTCCGAAAGCATTGAGAAGTCTTCCATTATCTAAACTCAAGGCCATAAATGGTCTTGAAGACAGTTAAATAGCATTTAGACTTGGTCTTAAACAGTTATTGTGCACTGTTCTGTTGAAACTAGTCTGGTAATTCTAAAGTGTTTTTTTTTCCCTTTTTTTCCAAATGTGAACGGTCTTGTATTTTATTCCAACATCTGAAGTTTAAGCATCACGGATCAGGTCATGTGAACGTCAATGAGTTGAGGCAATTGATTCCATATACATTAAAGTGCATGAGGCAATGCGTGGTCGAAAGTTGAGCAGTGTTGCATGTGCCTGCGCTTGGACAGGACAGTTAAATGGTTCGTGAGTCAATAGACTGCTCTTGTAAACATTTGTGTGCGCAAATCCGGATGAAGTGCCACTTACTGCCTGGGAGTTTGTAACCTTTTGATCTTGTAAAAATACACAAGACTAGCTATTTCAGTACTAGTCAATTTCTCATCCCCCATTTCAGGAAAACATGCCTCTTTGTAATTGTAAAGGGGATTAGGAATGATAAACAGCTGTGTGGCACGTGACGTTTCCAATTTGGTTTAAGTGGAGGAGGCCTGTTCAACTCATTCTGATGCTTAGACCAAATGCCGTTCAACTTTTTACATTATCAATCACAGAACTCTAAAGCGATGAAATTTAAATCATTTGACAAGCTATTCCCTTTGTAACAAAACTAAATTGAGCAAGGAACAAACACTTATTGAATTGTTATAGCATGATTTCATTTAGGTTGTCATAGTTACAATAACATTACCTTGTAAAGATTGTTGCAAAGATATGCTTATAAAGCAGTTACCTGGTTCCCTCAACACCTCAGTGTTCAAGTAAAAAGCTGTGGTGTGGATGCAGAGTGTAGTGTGTATATAGTACATATATACATAGTGTGGAATATATGGTCCATCTATGGATGGAGTTACAGCGCAGTTCCAGAGGTTTCAAAGGACAAATGCAGGCTCCTATCTTGCTTTAAACAAAGTCTCTACATGCTCCACATCTCCAGTTTGAGAGTACTCTGACGCACGCACAAAGTTTGAAAGCTTATGTTCTCTTTTGTACAGCATTAGCTCCAGTGCTAGTTGAGGACTCCACATATCTGACTCCCGCACTGACGATGGACCGACCCCTTTTGGTCTCTGTTTGGTCCAATGATGTGCCCTCAAAGAGCCGAGCCATGAAGGCCAAGCCGTTTTGCTTGATGTAAGATTTCCCAGCGAAGGTGTAGAGGACAGGATTGGCACAGCTGCTGATGAAGGCCAGGGCCGAGGTCACGGCACGACTGGACTTCCAGATGTGTACCAATCTATGGAGACAGGGAAAGGGTCAAGAGGACATCTGCCATGCTACTGAACGTATATTATACTGTATCTGCGAAATATCATAGGTCCTGAGAGCTTAACTGAAAGATTTAGTTCTAAAAGTAATAAAATACGATAATGAAATACGTGTATCTGTGTGTGATCTGGGCGATGTACTGATTCTGAGTCAGACCAATTGCATCCTTTGAAAAATATCAGGTTGCTCTACCTACCCTTCAATACCTCTCAGCTTGTACTGTAATGCTGTTGTTGGTTATGTGCAACTCCATGTGAATTGGTAGTATCATATGTCAATGAAGATAGTAAAATGTTTGAAGGGATGGGGAGGAGCAAAAAACAAGACATGACAAAATGAGATTAGATTGAGAGGAGTTAGAGTTGGATTGTACTCACTGCTTTCCCACTGGTGAGTCTGGGTACATCTCCGACACCACCTTGGACAGACCAACACACTCATATTCATTCAAATGCCCGGATCATTGCTCTAAAGGCACATATGTGGTTTACGTGACACATAATACTGTGAACATGCAATCACACACCTGTATCATGTTGATAACATGATAGGGCAGCCAGAATAAGCCGAACAACACCACAATAGCCAGGATGAGCTTCTCACTGCGGACCTTACGCCTGAACTTGGTCTTTCTCAAGCGTCTTAGAATAAGGACATAGCTGGTCACAATGATTGTATAAGGAACTATGAATCCCACCACTGTCTCAAAGGTGTAATGGAAGGTCACCTACACAGGAAATAAGATGACAAACAGATGTACTCATAGTAATGATAGATAGATCAAGATAGAACATGTGCTTTTCTACCTAGCCTTAGTCATAAACCTGAAATGACATTCATGAGACAGAGAACCAGAGGACCATGAGTGTTAAACCCATTTTCCAGAGTGCCCTCTCTCCCTTATGAAATTCTTGTTGTTGTAGTAATCTGTATCTAGAGGGATTTCGTATTGTCCTAAATACATTTTTAAACGGGTCTCATCGCGGGTAAGAAGCAAGCTTTTATTATCATCGGGTCCAACTGCTTTGTGCGTCCGTGTGTCGAAGAATAAAAGTTTCTTAGCACCTTGTTCTAATCCATTTCATAGGAACTACTTTCAGGCAGAAAAACGTCGTCATCTGAGTGGCTGGAAATGAGGCGGGATGGAACCAGGACGTTAGCGATTGGAGATAAGTGCTGTATAAGGCGGGGCTTCCGATATAAACAAAAAAGTTTAAGCAAACATCGCGGGGAGAGTTTTGGGTGAAACTGGCCGAGCTAACGTTATCATTTTGAGACATATTTTTTATTTTATTCCTTTTATTTTCAGAATTGGACACTGTTCAGATGATACAGCTATGTTGCTACGATGTTTTGCCTACTTCCTCGTGTCTACGTCTAACGTCATAGACACGCCCACTCTTGCCCCGTTCGTCCAATGAGGGCTCTCTTAGTTCAAAAACATTCCAATGTCTTTGGGTAGGAACTACTATTCACAAAAGGATGTTTTTTTTATGCTCTGTTAGGCGAGCTACGAAATAAGTGACATGATAACTGTTTCCCTGATAGCATGCAAAAATCCACAGGAATTTTTAGAAGGGTGAGAGGGCGTGCTGGAAATTGGGCTTAACGTTCACTGTGGTGGGAATAATCATTTAAGATAGATAGATACTTATAGATAGATCCAGAATTTCTCTCCCCCCAGGGATCAATAAAGTATCTGTCTATCTATCTTAAGAATAGGGTTAGGTTTAAGATGTTGTTGCAAGGACAAACCTAACTGTAGGTGCAGGGGCTGTGTAGGCTGAGCGTAGTGCAGGTGAAGGTACAGAAAGGTTTGGTTCTGGGATGCCAGAATTTGCTGTTGAGTCCCCCTGGAAGTGTTGTGGGCCTTATTCAACAAAACATCTGTGTTGGGAGGTGCCCACTAGATAATCCCAGTGACATACACACTCATCTACCACTCACCCTAGTTTACAAGGGATAGTTACATCTGATCTTGTGTGTTGGTCAAATATGTGAAAGACTCCACTGTCTACTTACATGCTCAGTGGGTGAATTGGTGTCAGAGTGATTTGGGGCACAGACCAGTCTTGTTTTATTATTCTCATCTTTGTCCTCTCTCACTTCTCGAAAGACCAGAGCAGGGATGGAGATGAACAGCACCAACACCCACAGGCCTACAATCGCCCTCCTCACAATCTTCTTGCTGGCCAGGTAGCTCAATTTCCTTGGCCACACCACAGCCACCAGCCTGTGCAGGCTCATCAGTGTGATCAGGAAGATGGAGGCATACATGTTGATGTTGCACAAGTAGAACACAATTTTACACATGGAGCTGCCAAACACCCACGTCTGCGCGACCAGGTAGACCACGAAGAAGATGGTGAGTGCCATGAGGAAGCCATCGGCGCACGCCAGGTTGAGGATGAAGAGGGTGGTGGCGGAGCGCCGTCGGGCAAACTTCAGGACGCTGACGATGATGAAGAGGTTGCCGGGGACGCCCAGGAGGAAGACCAAGCTGAGGATGATGGCACCCAAGGACGTGGAGAAGTCATTGCTCACAAGGCTCTTATCCTCCACATTCTTTGGGACGTTGTTGACAGCGGAAGGTGAGTGATTACTTTGGTTGTTCATACTAGAATGAGCTCTGATTCTGGGGATGAGAGAAAAGCAAAGTTGATGGGCCTGAACATGGACCCTCTACTGTCTTATGTTAAACACAATGCCCTCCATATGTCTGGCCTTAAACTTTCTTAAGCTCGTCCTCTTGAGGATGTCATGGATGTTCGGGGTTTCACTGGCATCTATCTATCTATCTATCTATCTATCTATCTATCTGTCTGTCTGTCTATCTATCGATCTATCTGTCTGTCTGTCTGTCTATCTGTCTATCTATCTAGCTATCTAGAAGTTGGGGACTTGACTGTTGGATTTCTGGGCACATTGACATGTCACGGTCAAAGACACCATCAGTCTGGGGGAAAAGATTGTGTCAATAATTGGAACTAAACACGAGAAAACCTTCATTCACTATTGGTGCATGATGTGTTTACAGTCCTGGAGGATAGCTGCTACCCTGACGCAGCCCCGTAAGTATTCACATCAGGTCCTCTAGCCAATATTATACCAGCACAAGACTCAGAGACAGCATGCTAAAACACGCCAAATACTAGCAGTGCTCTGTATTTCGACACAGCCATTGACTATGATTGTTTTTTCTTGCCTTCAGTTGGGCATCTCCCCATGTCTCTTTCCCGCTTTCAGGACAACCATGGACTGTAAAGTTTTGAACTTTCTACAAAAAACTGTATTCTATTCTATTCTATTCTATTCTATTCTAATATGAAGATGTCACATCCCTGACTTGCTTGCTGGTAATGTATAACATCACTCAGTCATACCAATGACCAGCTTTTGAGGACAATATAGGAATTACAAACGTAAGGGGTAAAAGGAAAGAAATGTCAAACGTGTCAGATGTGATCAGTCACCAGAAACTGGTTTGCTGTGCACATCATGATCTGATCTCCAAAAAGCCACATTTCCTTTGTGAGAAAATCACATCAAATGTCTCTGGCCCCACTGAAGGCCGTTGTTTATTTTCTATGATGGCTTTATATGGGAGTGAATCAGTAAACAAGCAAATCAGGTCAGACTTAGTCAATAGTAAGAAATGCACAGCCACAGACAGGCAAGATGTACATATACAGATAATGACGTATTACCTATATGTCTGTGCTGTCAGGTGAAAACATTTTATCTCCAAATGACAACTTCTCAGTAATTCAGAAAAAAACATTTCAAAGGCCAGTCGGTTTTGAAAGAGTTTAACAACCCCAAGTGTCATAAAATTGTCTCAATCCTTAGAGGACCACACCATCCTTCAATTCAAGTCAAAACATAGAAATCACCAAAATTGGAGTTATGGTGTTTTCATCAGACAGCAGTGACATTATGTTGCAATGGAGAGAGAGAGAGAGTATCAGGAAGAGAAAATCAGTAGTTGTGTCTAAATGACAAAACGAGGGATGGAATGTAAAAAGTGTGTGCAAGAGAGAAAGAAGGAACAAGAAATAGACAGGACGCCTACGTAAAAGTCTTTAAAGTATAGAATATGATTTCTGATAAATCTGAGCTCTTTGTGTGGAAAAAAAACAAATAACTGAGAAAGTTTTGAACAAATCTGATTCACAACCACGCAGCAAATGATTAGCCTGTAATCTACGGTATGAAACAATGAGTCATATATCTGTGATAAATCTGCAATGTCTAAATGCTGAAGTCTGAAAAAGTACTGAACTTTAAAATGAAAAATGTGTAGAAACCCTGAAAAGGAGATGGATTGAGGAAAATGTGAAGAATAGTGAAAATGGGTTAACCCACCTTGTCAAGCTGAGCTGATTGCTCCAGTGAATGCCCAGGAGTGGCTGACCTGTGATCAGGGCGCGAGGGTGTGTATCTCTGTCTCTGCTGTCTCTGATGTCTGTCAGGTTCAAATATCCCACTGCCTCTGCTCTTACTGTTTTCCTTTCTCTCCTACAGCCGTCTGTGTGAACTCAGTCTATGATAAACTGAATTATGTCCTGCCCCACAGGCTGCAACATGCAGTGCAGAGAGCGAGAGAGAGGTGTGTCCTTCCTCAATCTCTCTCTCTCTCTCTCTCTTTCCATCTCTCAATTTCAATTTCTATTTCAACTTCAATTTCAATTTACTTTATTGTCATGACAAGTAATACATCTGTGTTGCCAAAGCATAAATAAACACATAAATAAATAAATACACTTTAAAATGAATAAATATAAAATAATAAAGGTAATGTACAAATAAATAAATACAAAAATTAATAAAATGTGAACATGAGATTATTTATCTAGTTCTTTTTCCAGGCATTGTGGCAGGAAGTAGTTATCCTTCTCTCTCTCTCTGATCTTGTGGAATGTATCACAAGTGTTTCTGCCATAAAACTGTATGCATTATGGCCGTTTTATTAACAAACAAGCCATCTTCCCTGCAAACATTTCCACTGTCATAGATCACAATGCATATTTGTGTGTCCAGAGGCACTTTTGAATCCCTGCGAGACCACTGTTGCATGAAGCGAGGGAGGATTATCAGCAGTGACTCACATACTTGCACAAGCTCCCAGCGTCATGGATGCAGAACGCACAAGCGCAAACATGCATACAAGAGGATACGCACACACACGAGCACTCGCTAGTTCACACAAGTCTCTGACACTGACAGGAATGCCGATTTCCGGGGCGGAGCAGAATAGAAGAAGGTAAAGAGAGAATGAGCGGATGATGAGAACCAAAGTTAAAGGAGTGACAGGGCGCTTTTTTTTTTTTTACCTTTATCCATCCAGGGAAGGTTTTCTGAGCATGTATGTCCTTGTTCAGTGACCTTTATCACACTGGACCTGCCTAGTACTACTACAATCTTCTTCTTTTTTTCAATTTGGCTATTGGCTATTGAGTGTAACCATCCAATTTTCTAGCTTCTTTTCATGAGACGTGAGACAGACAAACAGACAAAACAGTGACAAGCTCGGCTTAAAAATAGAATTTTATGCTTAAAATGTAAGATATAGAAATGAAAACTATTTGTATTAGTAGTAAAACTATTAATACGTTAAAATAGTGTTTAAATAAGAGGCTTTAGTGGAAAGTTATCTTAAAGTTAATAAAAAATGAAGAACAAATTTGTTAAGGAACTACTTAAGAACTATGTTGATGGATATGAACTTTATAATAACTTTTTTCTTAAGACTAAAGTCACAGAAATAACCTGGATTTAAAAAATAATCCCAATAAATAGAGTGATGCAATTTGTGGATGATGTCAATGATGATGTCAAGAAACCTCTCGCCATTGACAATCTGAAAGGAGCTTAATGCTCTTGGTACTTTTGTTTTTAAAAAAGTATCTAGAGTGAAGTGAACTGTTGTTTTATTATGTTGCTGCATTACAGACCTGACTCATCCCCACCTCTGACCTGGAGACAGATTTTCTTTCCCTGAGAAAGTTTTGTGAATCCTGACCGTTAACCCAGACAGTTAACCCTGCTGGTTAACCCTGGTGATTAAATGTGTCGCTGAAGGGCATGTTGAAAGTTGTTCAGGCAAGGGAGGGTGTCACTCGTTCACTTTCCCAGCCCAGAATTTGCCGGTTGCTCCAGCACCAGCACCCAGCACCCTTCTAGTCGCAACCCCATTTCTCTAATCTCTAACCTAGTGCTGTTTCTGCTGCAGGTCAGATGAAGAGGGTTGTGAGCAGCCAGTCTGGTGCAGGTGGTGGGCAGAGCCTTTACCTACGTATCATACATATGGTGACTGTATCACTACTATCAAGTGAAAACCTAGTATCTCCATAATATATCAGCTTTTGCAGGAATGATGAAATTGTGAAGTTTTTACTTGACAATACTATTTACTATTTACTTTACCTGATATACTATTTCAATACATTTGTCCTTGTCTGGCAGCTGTCACCCAGTGTCTTTATGGTTCTGTTCAAACCCTCATCCACCAAAACACACAGTAGATACAGTAGACACAATTTAAAGCTCTGATAAAACCTTATGATGGCTCCATTTACAATATGCTATACATCCTGGTGGGGGAATGAGGTCGTTACGTTTCAGCAGGGACAAAAGAAAACTATAATATAAACTGGGAAATAGGATATAAAATAGGGTTTAAAACAGTAGAAATAATTAGAATAGTAAAATTGCGAAAGAAATTGGTGTCAATCATTTTGTAATCTTTTAAAACATTTTCCAAATCTCATTTTGAAAACAAAACTTTTGCTGTGATCAGTTTTTACTATCAGCTGTGAGGACTGTGAATCAATAGTTATGTAACATGGTACGAAGGCTGAAGTATTATTTGGATTAGATCGACAATGACCTGCAATGACATTTCATTTATTCATTTCAGGGTTTCAGTGGAGACTTTTTAACTTACCTGACTGAATGCTGTTTCAGAGGCTTCTCCACCATGCCAAGAATAAAATTCTGGGGTAAACACAAAAGACTTTTTATTTGGATGAATTATTTGGCATGGAAATGGTCAAATTTCAAGATACTGAATATTGGCACAAAATATCGTCTGTCATTTATCGGCTTTCAAAAACCCATATCAGTGGAACCCTACACTACACTACATAGGTGGTTTGATTGATTGGTTGGTTGGTTGATTGATTGATTGGCTGATTGAATTTATCAGTCTCATATTTAAGAATGGGGACAGTTGGCGTAGATTTAATTCACTGTGGTCTTTATTAAAGGTCAGAGGTGGGGACGAGTCAGGCCAGTTCACTTCATCAGTACAATAAATAAAAACAAAAGTACCCATAGCATTAAGCTCCTTTCAGATTGTCAATGTCGAGAGGTTTCTCATGTCTTATGTGTTGACATCCGGTTGCACCGCTCTATTTATTGGGATTATTTTTTTTTAATATGTGTATGTTCTGTTAAATTTACCGTGTATTTATTTCCAGCCACAGGAACACAGTGAAGCAAAAATATTTACATTAGTACTTTATTGAGTCATTGTCTCATTAAATCATTTATTTACCTTTTCTTTCCCAAATCAAGTCAAATCAAATAGTCCAAATCGTATGTACTTCCTATAATGCCACAGAATTTGTTTGGATTAAAGGTTTCAGTCTGTCTCTCACTGAGTCAGGTTGCCCAACATCTTCCCCTCATTGGTGTAATCTTTGCCCTCAGGCTCTGAAAACACAGACGGGTATTAAGGAAAGTTACAGTAAAAGTGTTCTGC
>OOFE01016621.1:0-13824 GCA_900323365.1 Monocentris japonica
AACTGCCCACTGATGTCAGGACAGCAGAGTCGCTGCCCATCTTTCGCTGCAGGCTGAAAACCCACCTCTTCAAGAAACACTACCCTGACCCTTCCTCTTAGCACTTGCTTATTTGTTTCTGAATTTGTGAATGCACTTATTGTAAGCCGCTTTGGATAAACGCGTCTGCTAAATGCCTGAAATGTAATGTAATGTAATGTAATGTAATATAATAATCCCGCACTAAACTCTCCAGTTTCCATCCATGAGGTAGACTTCAGGCATACTTTAATGCTCTTTACAACTTCCTCAGGTTTCTTCTGTACTCGGATCTCTCACTCCCTGATCTCATCATGTGGACCAAGCTGACATGTTTTTTAGGGGATTAATTAAGATTAATAAATCAGATGGGCTTTTGAAACCAAAGCATGTGATCTGATGACAGCTCTTGCTTAAACATTAAAGGGAAGGTCATCACAGTGCCGTTTGCTTTACACGTCATTACAAACTTTTGGGCGGTGATGGTGTGTGTGTGTGAATGATGCCGTGCTTCTCCTGACAGCCGCTCCCAATGAATCATCACTAATGAAGAGAACAAGACACATTGAATAGAGGGACAATACGCAATGTTCTCTCTCATGATCTGGAGTGATATTGTTAATCATAATGTCAATGCTGTATACAAGATTATGTCTAGTGCATTTTTCAGAACAGGGTTTTTAATCACACAAACTCTCGAAACTGCGAGTTACTCGTTTTAGTTATTTTGAGTGCAATTCCAATGAGTTGGGGACATCAGTAACAGCTTACTCCATGTTGACCCTGGTGAGCAACACTGTTAGGTAGCGTTAATCTGTATAACCCAGCGTGAATCTGGGTTATACAGTTCTGGAAAGGCAGAGACTGTGGTGATAATCCAGGGCCGCCTTTGTACAAATTTCATTGGCTGATGAAGTCTGTTAGCGGATAATATTTACCTCCACTCTGTCAAAAGTTGAGCTACTTTCAACATTTTTGAAGGACTGGGTTGGGATATTTTCACACACTGCTCTCTGTCAATCCATTCGTTTTCTGACGTATCGCAAGTTTTCGTGTGAACGGGGCCTTGCAGACCTTGACGGCCCCCTGTGAGAGAAGGTTTCTCCAGAGTGCCTTAGCGGGGTCTGCTGATACTTTGATAAAGCAGCTTTCAATGAGCACTGGAATAAGTGTTCTGATGCCCAGAGATAGAGGAAGCTAAGAAACCACACTGGGACATTTATGCCAAAAAGGCTTCAATCAAACCTTTTTCAGCCTTTTTCTAGGTGCTCACACCCTGACATTCACACACACACACACACACACACACACTGAAGTATTCTGTGCTCCGCCTCCAATACTTGCCAGTCATGTGTGGAAGTCTCCTGTCAGTAACATTGAGTCAGGTAGGCACCAAGAGAAACGAGGGATATAAGCAGAAAATGAAAGAAGGAGCAGAATGAAAGAAGGGGTGCAGACAGCACCTTTAGTCTGTGATTTTATGATCTCCTAAATGTCCTTGGGAGGTTTAGGTGAAGCCAAATAACAGTTCTCCCGGTGTTTGGGGATCAGGGGTGTTGACAGGCGTGAGTCCGGCCAACAAGGCGGCTCAACAGAGTCAGGATAAAGGTATGCGGGGCATTCAGAGGGAGTGAAAGCAAAATAGAGGGGAAAGATTTCCTCTCACATAAAAGCTGAGGAACACTCACACGTAGAGGAGAAACCTTTTCCTGCTGGGAGGTTATTCTAGGTGTTCCTCAG
Organism: Monocentris japonica; assembly: GCA_900323365.1. NCBI lineage: Eukaryota > Metazoa > Chordata > Actinopteri > Trachichthyiformes > Monocentridae > Monocentris > Monocentris japonica. The sequence continues at coordinate 1,759 of OOFE01016621.1, forward strand.
GGGTCTGCTCTTGGTGCCCTCTCAAAGGCTTGACAAAAGCCCTCGAGTCTCCCCTGGATAATAACAGCGTTTGCTGTCCCTGAATCAGAGAGGTGACACACAGAGGCGTTTCTTAAGAGAAGCAGGGCCTTGTGCAGGTGTTCCTTTAAATGGTGACTCATCATGGCCATTCAGAGAGAGAGACATGCTGGGAAAAGCACAGTCATTTATTCAAGGCCTCTCTGTTCTGGTCATGGTGTATTTTAAAGTATCCTCCGTTTGCCAGCTTTCCATTGTATATTGAAGTTCTGACAAAGATCCTTTGGGGGGCAAGAATAGATGCTCATGTGACTGTGGAATGTATAGGTTCCTCTCGGATTAAAATATATAACTGCTGCGGACGGGAAGCTTGCATGGCTGCATTGTCCTGATGGACGTAACTAATGACCATTAGTTGATGAGGCGAGAGGGACAGAGTGAGTGTTAGGGAGTGAAAGCGGTATGGTGAGAATGAGAGAGAGTGAGTGAATAGTTGGCCAGGGGAGCTGCTGTAGGGACCCACCAACAAGATTGAGACGATCTGCATAGTAAGTACATGCACACAGAAACAGTATGTGGTTCTGCTGCCTGTCTTCATCAGAAAGTCAGGTCTAGCTGTAAATTGTGAAGCATTTATCCCAGGCCTGTTCAGGCTCTGTGTTGTGTCCTTGTGTGTGTCAACACTTACCTCTATGGGCAGATTGGTCTCTTCGCTACTTGCTTTGCACTTGCTCATTACAAAGTGAATCTGTCAGCTTCCACTTTGGGTGCATTAGCATCTTAAACCCCTCCGCTCTCTCTCTTCTGAGAACCACCGGCCTGGGGCCCAGAGGGACGGTGGGTGGGAGGAGGGGGGTCGAGGGAGGGCAGTAGGAAGAGCAAAGGGAAAGAGAAAAAGACAGAGAAAGAAGTGTGAGTACGAGAGAAAAGACAGAAGGAGGAAAAGAAAAGGGTGGAAAACACACAGTGCTAATTAAACCCAATGACCTCTCATAAAAGAAGGAGCGGGAAGGAGAAATAACAGGAATCAGCAGTTTGCTTTTGTCTTCCAGCAAACCTGATTTGCATAGTTGCAATGGTTTGAAAGCACTTTGTAATAAACAAAGTTTATTTTTCATTCATTGTCTTTACCCACGATTCCTATTCAGGGTAGCGGGAGGCTGGAGCTTATCCCAGCATACATTGGGTGGAAGGCAGGGACACGCCCAGTCCATCACAGGGTTAACACAGATAGACAAATTATCATCTCCCCCTCACATTCATACCTATGGGCAATTTAGAGTCTCCAATCCACCTGACTTTGGACTGTGGGTGGGAATTGAACCCAGGTCCTTCATGGCTGTAATCACTATTAGAGAGAGGTCTGGAGGACAGGGCTTTGTATGATCTGCCTTATTGCCTTATTCAGCCTCATTCTGGCCCTTTTCAACACAGGGAACCATCACCTGTACTGACGCTGCACATGTGGGCTTGGATCCAAGTCTGTCAGGTGCTCTGTTCATCAAGTTTATTCATAAAGCCCTTCATCACAAAACATGCCTCAAAGGCCTTTTCAGAGATGAGCCCACCTAGATCTAGCTAGTCAACAATAAAACCCAAAACGAGGTAAAGAAATGTAGAACACAGAGGCAGAACACAAAACACAAAATAGCATGTTAAGACAGAAACAGGCCTTCCAACCACTCTAACCGAACCAACACCACCAGCCTCAGACCCTCAAAGAAGACAAGGAAAAACTCCCAAGAAAACTTTTAATCAAGTTCATGTTTACATTAAAATAGTACCATTCCTCACCTGTCACCAGCGCCCCATTTCAGACCCAGTGACAGGGACGATTGGGTATGAATATGGCCCACTGGTCTGTGTGATGGCTGCTGAGTCACTCCTAATGTGCATCTGTTTCAGCCAGAGTGAGATTTCTCCCCAAAGCAATGAGAATAGTCCGCTGAGACAGTGAGTTATGAGGGAGAGGCAGAAGATTAATGCCTCGAGCAGTCCCTGCCTCTGTGGCTGGACCGATGCCTTATTGACAGTAAAAATATTATTGTCCCATGTTATTATGTTGCGTCTACAATCTACCAGTGCACAATGCAGGTCAACAGATTTTCCTTTCAGTTTGACTAATACTGGGTTCAACAGTTTACAATTCATTGGCTAGAAAATTATATTGACCGTGCAGCATTATTGCACCAGTAAAAGTATATTTGTGGTGGCCTACAGTAAGTGTAATGATATTAAATGAGTATTTTAAGGTGATTTGGCTTTGGGCCATGCTTTTTTTTTTTTTTTTTTTTTATCCTATACCAATGTTTCTGTCTTACTCATGGCTTCTCTTCCTGTCTCCTCAGGGGTCTCCTACTCATACGTGCAGGGGCAGGTACCAGGAGATGAAGATGTGGCAACAGACGTGAAACTATACAGTCACCGGTGGAGGAGATGGCTGCCACAAGACCCGCGGAACATGGACAGTAACAGGGCCAGTCAGGACCAAGACCAGGAGCCAGACCAGGAACAGCCGGAGGGCTTCCCAGGCCTCCTCTCTGCCGAGGAAACAGACAACAGCTCCCAGATAGAGGTACATTTTGACTCAGACCACTTCACTTTTATTGTGTTTGGCTCATTTCAGGTCAGCACGGCATGCTCCAGTAGAACAAAGTGGCCCACACACAGTGAACCTCCCAGTCTAGCAAAAAGCACACGCTAATATGGAGAGACTGAATCGATAAAGTCCTGTTCTATTAAATCTTGAGCTGTAGCTAAAAATACTCTTTGTTTTACTCTTTCCTTCCCTGGAGCAATTATAAGAAGAGTGAATCTTTGGTAATGAAAAAGAGGACTAGAGGGGGCTTTAAGGATAAATATTTTATATCAAATTAAACTCAGCCCCCGGGTGTTCATCTACCTGCTGCACGGGACCGGATTCTGTTAAACTCGACCTCCGAGAGACCAGAACAGGAAATTAACCCAGCCTCCCACAGTTCAAGGGGGTTGGTGGATCGGCTGGAGATGAATCGCCGGGCTCGGTCTGTGTTCGGGTCAATGTAAATGAAAGGCATAGCCCGTGTCCCTTGTTAGGACACCTTGGCCGGCGCACAGCGTTGAGGCGTTCTGTCATAATGATGGGGTCCGTCCGGGCTAGGCAGCTCGTTAAGTGTCCCTGCGGCTTCTCATCATCTCAGGTTCACAGACCAGCGTCGCTCAGCATGGACGGAGGAAGCTTTGATCATCAGCTATAAACATTCTCACAGACACACACGCGCGCACACACATGCACACGCACACTCATAAACACACAGTTAGTTGCTTCCTTCTCAGGCTCATTTGTTGTTGTCAGAACAGAAGAGCGGTCCACAGCACAAACACCCTGTCATTATCTGCCCCCCTCCACACACTCATACCCACCACTCTGACTCATTCGAGCCCCCTAGTGCCCCTCCCCTACCTGACGCCAAAACTCGGTTGACACGAGAGAAGCTTCCGTATTCCGAAGGCGGAAACAAGCGAGAGAGGTTGACGGTGAGCCGGCGTCTTGCACACAGTGGCGTGCCGAATGACTGAATGCACGTGAATGCATTTGAGAGGGATGGAGGAGGTGTGTCTTACGTACGATAGATGTAGATGGGGAATCCATCATCTCCAGACTATTTAACTGGAACCTCCATAAATCAGGCTTCCACTTCACAACACTCAAGGGACCTCGCCATCTTTTCCATTGACTTTGCTTGGAGAGAAGCCTGTGTTTGGGTTGGCCGGTGCCATAACAGGAGTTTCCAACAATAGCTTTACCGCACCTCGACATGCAGGTTCATAACAGCAGACTCTCTGACGCCCTGACTCACTGCAAGTTACTTGAACAGTTCCTTGGGTTAAACACCTTGCCAGTCTGGGGCCAATGGTGTCCTCAGGTAAATCTAGAATATAATAATAGAATACGCCCAAGAGAGGACAAAGTGTGGGAAAGAGCCAGTATTACTCAATGTGAGTAAGGTTTCATCACTATTTCTTTTATTCTTCAAGGCAAAATGTGTGCTAGTCCGGACTTGACTTGTGACAGTTAGCAGTTGTGCTTTTGCTGTTTGATCCCTGTGTAAGAGTTGGCTTTGTGGTTGTTGATAGCAGTCAGGTAGTGCCATTTCCTTTATCAGGGATGTTAGGCTTGTTATGAGTCTTTAGGCAGTAAATTCTGCGTCTATGGCAACACAGGATAAGATAAAGATATATTTTCATTCTCAAATAGGAGCATGTAAACACACACACACACACACACACACACACACACACAGAGGACATGTGGCAGTCACGTAGTTGTCAAGTTGTACAGATTACAACTCATTTTTCAAATCTTTCCTGTGTTCTATTGCAGTGACAGACAATATCATCAAGTCAAACCTGCAAAAATATACCACTCCTCATGTTCCCTCTGAAATGAGTGTGTACATTTGATGGCCTCATGGATCAGAGCACACACATCTAGTCAGTTTCACTCCTGTACTCTAGTACAGCGTGTCCTGGTACTTTACTGTATGTCATGAAGTCAGTTTGTCGATATAGACAAGGAGTATTGCTGTGTTGCTGTGTGTGTGTGTGTGTGTGTGTGTTGGGGGGTCCTCCCTTTTTACTGTTCGGGTTGTTTGTGTAGCTTGCTTTGATGCGTGCTAGCAAGGGTGTGGTTTATAGTGAAGTGTTATTATTTGTCTGCTGCAGCACACAGGTCTTTACCGCTGCCTGCTGCACGCTGTGATTGCTCTGGAGGCTCTTTGGGGGTTAGATGCTTCAATACATTCTCTATGTCTGTTTATTTGTGTATTTCTACAGGGAGGGAATTCACTCAGCCAGGCAGCAAGCTGCTTGGCTTGGTAATGTTCATTACTTCGCTTGATTCCCTAAAGTTCCCTTTTTTCCTTACCGTACTCAAAACTAATGAATATGAATTGGCATTTTTTTTGTGCTTTGTTTGTTTTGTGTCTCAGTTCATCATGCTTGCTAAAGGATTCCCAGAGGGTGATGTCTTTGGAAAGAGATGCTTGCTTGCTTCATGTCGTTCAGTGATTAAACGATGTAATGCTTTCCTCCTACCAGCATGTTGGTCCTCTGACTGCGTCGGTATAGGCTGGCAGAGCTTGCACCCGATCTTCAGATGAAACCCTAGTGGTCTGATTTTCAGCCTGTGTTCAGTCTGCCTCAGTCTTAGATTTTCCTACTGTGCACTGCCTGCAACATCCTGTAATGGCAGAGGTGCAGATTGAGAAAGTTTTCTCTGTGGGGTGGCCAACATGCTGGTTTTCCTTCATTTCTTCACACGGCTGTTTCATCAACAAAGACGGCAAGCGAGTGAGTTTGTGAATATGTTGTGGAGTCTGCCTTGATTTCTTCTGTACCTGAACACCCCTGAGCAGTGCTTTCATATAAACACAGATATGCACAGAGACATACACACGCAACACACAAACACACACCATCAGGCGGTTTATTATTCCGATTCATGAGACCTGCTCCCAGGGCCCAGTGGAAGTCCTATACAAGGGGTGGCTTGCATCGATGTACCTCAAACTGCTTTATTCTATCCGTACTCTCTGTTTCATTTTCAAACATGCTCTTCACGTTTCTTTCTCTTCTGTCTTTTGTCTCTGTCACATAAATATTTATTCAATTCAAAAGCCAGGCGTATGCAGGTTTTCATTCCAACCAAACACCACTGCAGTTGATTTGTACTGATCAGCACAGGTTCAATCAGAGAGGTGAAATCAGCTACTGTGCTGTTTGGTTGGAATGAAAACCTGCAGATGCATGGCTCTCGGTGGATAATGGCTCGAGACAAGACCAGAGAACACCGAGGAAAGGAAGCCTGACCAGGCATTTTGTTGGCCATTAACATTAATTTACTTGTCTACTCCACACCATACGTGTGTACAAAGGAATCAGAAACCAGCCTGCTGTTTGCTAGCAGTCGCATGCATAGACCAGTCGTTTCACGATGTTGACTTTCACCGCACACACCAGCAATACCACCAAGCTTCAATAGGCAGGAGATGGAGCCGAGTGTTGAATAATGGATCACAGGCGTTATCACAGGAGCAATGGCATCCTTTTAACGCTCCTACGTACAGGCCATGGTCTGATTAAACTGTGCATGTGCATCCTTTGTGCTTGTGTGGGTGAATACTGTGTTAGGAAAAAGAAAGATGGCTGACATACAGCTTAATCGCAACATAATGTAACGTTCATCCAAAGCTCGAGCGCTTCTGGTACATGAAATCAGCACAGACACAGAAAGGGTTTGGGGATGAGGAGATTACACATTGTTATCCAGGCTAAGTGAATCACGACCACAGCTGACTCTTCAAGCTCAAGGAAACATTTCCAAACATCTTATTTTCTTTAAGTAAGATGCCCAGAATAATCTCATAACGGCACAGCAACAAATTGAGATAGTCTGGAGCTGTCCTGGAATATGGAGCCATTCAGAAATAAAAAAAATATGCTGGAACGGAGATATACAGGCCTCAACATAATGCAATATTGATGATGTGGTAGCTCAAGTAAATGCCTCAGATAGAGACTGGAATGCATCTGGGATGGGTTCGTACGCTGAATGCATTTCATACAGCATCTATGTGTTTTTTCTCCTCCAGGCATTCTAAATGCATAGAGACACAAAATGGTTTCCACTATCAACTCACAGTTATCGACAGCAATATGTGTTTTCTCTGTTGCCCGTCTACTTGCGAAATAGAGGTTCATGATGGACAGATGAAGATGGAGCGGGGCATCTCTCTTGCATTTGACTGACAAGGTTACACTCCCCCTCTCCTCTGTCTTTTTCATCATGGCCATCGTGGCCATCCATCTTCCACTCGCCTCCTTTAAGCATTCATTCCTATGCAGCTCAGTCCGCTCCCTCCCCTCGAATCTGTGAGCGTCATTTGGAACTTAGCTCACTGAATTTGTGTTTGTGTGTTTGTGTGTGTGTGTGTGTGTGTGTGTGTATATGTGTGCATGAGGGTGTTCCTCTGGTTAGGTCTCTTTTCCTCTGGTGCTCTCTGGTCTTGGAAGCCCGTCACAGCGCTTCATGTTTTCCTACACCCAGATGGATGATGGCACCTCGCCCACTGCTCCCATCACTCTTCCCCAGGAAACCTGAGGGAAATCTGGGGCAAGAACAGCCAGCTGGCCTGCTCTCACCTCTGAAGCGTCCCTATCTCCTTAGACCCTCTCAGCTAGACCAAAACATCTTGTGCTGATTAGTGGGAAACATAACAGGGTTGCATTTGTGTCTACTCCCTTTACAAGTGCCCTTGTTTTTTTTTTATTTTCAAAGTAATGTGCTGACTAAGGCTGCTTGCAGGGTATTTTTTTTCCCTCACAAGATTTGTCTGCACTTTAAGCTTTGATGAAAGGCTTCTGGCATTGTTTGTTTAAATCTACAAATTAATCAAAAGTAATACCGCCTGCTTGGCTGAACTCCTTTTGATATGTATCAATCCCACAGAGGCTCTGCGTAGCCTGGAACACCATCTCTCTGTTTTATACACTAGGTTGAATATTGTTTGGAGGTAAGATTATACTTCTGCAAGGGAAATATGAATCTGTGATGCAAAAAAGAACAGAATGAGGAAGAATTGTGCTTTAATTAATGTTTGCCTCATGGGCTCGTCAAAAACCCAAAGCTTATGGTATCACTTGTATATCGAAGTATCCACGGAGCAGTGTGAGTTCCCATTTATGAGATCACATACAGAACAGTGCATTACACTTCCCTTGCTTCCCGAGCAGCAAAACATTTGCTTCAACAGAACTTTAACAGTGTTTTTAGATAGAAGACACAGCTGTGAGGTTAGGTCTCATTAGATCCACAAGTGAGAGACAAGCAATAGGGGGTCTGCGACACGTACATTATTCCTAATTCTGTACAGGAAACCATAAAAGCAGAGAAGCCTATCCCACATGGTTTATAAAAGGCCCATGAATGAGTCTGTTATTAACAGCAATCCTGACTTTGCAGTCTGGTGCAGGCTCTTTGAGAGTGGAAGAAGTCATGGTTGCTTGGCGTCTTGGTATCTTAATTTGATTAGTAGCCATTACAACCACTTCGTCTGCTGATTGTGCCCTAATGAAAAACAGAGCTGAGTGAAGGGGCACAGAGCACGCAGACGCACAAACCTGCGTGCACACACACACACACACACACACACACACACACTATGGGAATCATTGTATCAGCTGATAATCCAATGTAACAGCTAATTTGTTCCACAGCAAAATTAAAATAGTCCAACATTATTGAGTTGGAATGCATATTTTCAGTTCATAGTGTTTTCAATTTGTTGTAGAAATTTCCACTAATAGAATATTGGGTAGCTTGGAATTTAGTTTGGGCTTATATCAGCTGAGTGGCACAGTGAGAAAGATTTTCCTGTTCCTGTGCAGGATGTCTCCTTATAAAGTTGGGTTTATATTCTGTATAAGAGCAGAAATACTTCACATAGAGCCTCTCTAAAGTTGTTTTTCATTCAATGAAATTAAGTTTGTGCACTTCACCATTTATAAACTCAACTTGATGCAAACTCGCTCACTGGAAACATTTTGTTTTGTTGTCCAACAGGAGGATACAGATCACAACTACTACACATCAAAGACATACGGGCCTGCAGACCAAATGAGCAAAGACTTGTGGGTAAATATCGACCAGATGGACAAAGAAAAGGTGAAGATCCATGGGATTCTGTCCAACACACACAGACAAGCTGCGGTAAGACAACACACTCAACACGCAACATGCATGGCCAGACTGCTGATCATCGTGTGAGAGGAGTTTGCTTGGTGATAAACTGAGAGTCGGGCATTTAGGGTGGTGCCTTGGTTTGGACTTGTCTCGGCAAATGTGGATAAGCTGTTTAAATGCTTCTCTGCAGTGTTTGCGGTCAGGCTGCAGGTTGAAAAGCTCCCCTCCCTCATAAGCAGGTGACCCATGTGAGGTGCATACTGATGAGGTCACACAAGGCTGCGTTGGAGTGACTGGAGAGAGGGAGTAGCATGGCAGCAGGGCAGTCAGAGGGGCCACTTTGAAAAGTGCACCCAGGGCAAACAATGGCTGGTAAAGAGATAGAATGGACTTCCACATTGTGCATTCTGCTCCTCTACCTTCAGTCATTTAATGATGGATTGAACCATACAAAGAGAGGCAAATTATTCTTTTCAGCCAGAGAAGGGCCTGGACAGCAAGGCTTTTCTTCCAGATAGTCTAAGAGAGAGGTGGGAGTTTTCTCAGACTTTGGCTCTGTCTTGAAAATCAATAAGTTGGGTGTGACTGTATAGTCAAGCAATAGAGAGCCAGAAGGAGATATGGAAGGAGAGATCTGCCTCGGACAATTTGATCGTGAGATTGAAGTGCCAACCAGCTGAGCTGAACCGCATTCAGCCCACTGTGTCAACTCACAAACATTTAGGTCAAACAGAGTTTATTATGATGGCAATTTGGTGACTGTGTAAAACTTTGAGTACTGGAACAGGAATGGAGAGTGCTTCAATGTTCCTTTCTGGCACTGTTGCATGCCAGCATGTTGGCCTGGACGCTGAAAATAATCAGCCAATAGGATTGTAAAACAAGACACGCCGCAGAGGTCAGCTTCATCACAACACAGCAGAGAAGTTAAGCTGTAGATTGACTATTTCGTCCTGGTAATTGAGTGTGGTCTGCCACAGGATTACTCCCCCTGGTATAATCTAGGATCATGTACCATGGCTGCATGTTTTCTATGGACTTATTTTCGCTCCAGCTCCATACCATTCTCTGGTGGTACTATGTGAGACTAGCCTGTTCCCTTAGGGATAGTATAATAGATACACAGACCATGTTTTGACCAAGAGTATTTTTATGATATTTTTCTTAAAGCCCATTATGTTATCCATGTTAATTCCAATCCATTTTCCCGACCGTACTCCACTGGTGTATCATGGCCTTACAAAGAGCTATTGTTGCTCCATTTGATAGTTTAAGGAAGTTGCTGGTATTTAAAGAAAATAATGTACAAGGATGTGCAAAGTCAGAGTGAAATGTATTCCATAACACTGAATTTGGCTCCACTAGATATCATCAATATTAAACCATTTTCAGGAAATATGTTCGTCCATATTTTCCTGAAACGGTTACATTTTTCTTAGGAGAGAATATGATTGGTTTCAGACTTCCAGTGCTGATATGGAATGAAAGTCTTGGTGAGATTTATATTTTATTCTAAGATGAATTACTTGGACTGCTCAGAAAAGACTAGTGATTGTCCTAAGGAGTAGAACAGGTATAACACAGGGGCGCTGTGTTTACTTTCCACATTTTTACTCTGTCCAAAAGCCCTGTTGCTTTTAAGAGAAGAACAAAGCCTCTTTTCTCAGCCTCCTCTTACCTCTGTCTTTCTGACCGGGGTCATCTGTCTGTTTTTTTCCCTTACAGAGAGTTAATCTATCCTTCGATTTCCCTTTTTATGGACATTTCCTGCGCGAAATCACCGTGGCGACTGGTGGTAAGTGAACACTCCTCTTGGACTCTCTTCTCTCACTGGTAGCTATTAGTGTTATTATTGGAAATATACTTGGCATATTAGACTGTACACAGACAGTTTTTATTGCTCCAGGGTTTGGGAGGGATGTAATGAGGTTTGTAAAATGAGTCTAGAGCACAGAGGCATTTATGCCGTGGAGAATAAGGACAGTGTGTGCGTGTGTGTCTGTGTGTGTGTGTGTGTGTGTGACATATAGCACAAAGGGCCAAACAACAAGTTATTTATCTAGCCATTGCAGGGAAGTTCCAGACCAAGCCAAAAGAACAGACCGAGAGAGGTTTAAAAGGCCTCGTCTGGCATAGACCACAGAACAAAACCACCAACTGCACTCAGCACTACTGGCTAGGCAGTCAGCCTGGTACAAGACCATTTACGGCTCTCACCTCCACAGGATAGTCTGCTAGAGTGGGAGAAAAAAAATCCAAACCATTCCCAACACTCCCAGCAATATCAGTTCCTCACCAAACTTTACTGGAAGAGAAACCAGACCTGTATGGGTTTGGACTAAAAGCAACAGTCCCCCTGCCAAGCACCCTAGTACACCCTGATAGAGACATGGAAGAGGAGGGGGGTATAAGAAGATAGATGAGGCACTCAGAAATCCTGACACACTGTGATCTCTCTCTCTCTCTCTCTGATATGAGCACGTATGTGTGGGTTAGACACATGACAAAAGCAGAAGTGTTTGCCAGAGTGTGCAAAGTAATTTTCCACTTGAGTCTTCACGGCAAAACCACAACACCCCAACCAGCTATTATCACATCAAAGAGTAAAGCCCAACTCTTACCCAACTATTCCAGCGATGTTGGGCTGTGTTCGACTGCCACTGTAATAATAAAGGAATAAACCAACGTGTCTCTTATCATCATTATCATCACATTGTGTAATTTTCTCACTTGATCCAAGATCGTTGGCCATGTACGTGGTGCGTGAGAGCTAGCTTGCTAGTTGAGTTGGCTATGTTTGCCTAACCACGGGACAGGCTGGATGCTAGTGATGAGGGATGAATGGGCCCGCTGGCTGCTTCCAGCTAGCACAGAGGAGATAACCAGAATTTGCATTCCTCCAGACAGATGGAGGGATGAGGCCAAGGACGAGAGGGTAAACTGAGGAGGAGGAGGCAGCTATCTGTCGTTTGCAGGCCTCCAGAGCTTTGCCTCTGAGACACCCTCCTCATATCCCTCCATTTCAGGGCCTATCAGTCGGCTCATCCTCCTCTCCCCATTGTGCTGTCTTTCCCGTAGCTTTCACTGCTGTCAGCAAGTCACTGTTTTTACTTCAGCAAATATTTTCCTTTTGCTTCCCGCCGTGAAACTCAGGAAGAAAAAGATAATGTCTAAGCTGAGCTCTCATATGGCAAAAGAGAGGTAGAGTACAGGTGAAGCTCAGAGGCACCTAGCCAGCATCCCACCCAGTCCTCAAACACACTAACAGGAGTGTGATGAGTGTGTGGAGGGCTTGAGGAGCTGAGATTGGGGATGTCAGTGCTGAT
>OOFE01016623.1:1512-13335 GCA_900323365.1 Monocentris japonica
AGACTAGGGTGTAGAGCCGGGATATTTATGCTGCAGGAAGTCGATGAGTGGATGGGTCGCAGGTGTGCAGGTGCATTGACGGGAGGAGTCGAACGGAGGCGCCACGCCTACACACACACACACAGCAGAAGAAACACTAGGAATGAGGGAGAGGCACAGCCGGGACCATGACAGCACCCCCCCCCCCTCAACGGGAGCCTCCGGGCGACCCGCCAGGTTTATCCGGATGAGCCAGGGATCCAGGATGAACGACCGGGGAACCCAGGACCTCTCCTCCAAACCGTACCCCTCCCAATCCACTAGGTACTGGTAACCTCTGCCCCAGCAGCGCATGTCCAGCCGTCGGACCCAGTAAGCAGGATAGTCGTCGATGATCCGGGCAGGTGGAGGGGGATCGGAAGGAGGGCAGAGGAGGCTGGAAGACACTCGTTTTAACTGCGTCAGGTTTACCATTTTTGGAACCGGGTCTGTAAGTGAGAGTGAAGTTAAACTGACCAAAAAACAATGCCCAGCGGGCTTGACGGGAGTTAAGCTTGGCTGTCTGAATGTAGGCCAAGTTCTTATGGTCTGTCCACACCACAAAATGTTGCTCGGCTCCCTCCAGCCAGTGTCTCCATTCCTCTCATGCCAGTTTGACAGCGAGTAGCTCTCTATTACCAACATCATAATTGCGTTCCGCTGGGGAAAGGTGATGGGAGTAGAAGGTGCGGGGATGGAGCTTTTGGTCGGGATCGGAGCACTGGGAGACAATTGCCCCTACCCCAGTGTTTGAAGCATCGACCTCAACGATGAATTGGCGAGAGGGATCAGGTTGGATCAGGATCAGGGCTGAGACTCTTTAACTTAAAGAGAGTTCTGCCTCTGGGGTCCCGGAGAACGGAATGGAGGGGGAGGTGAGTCTGGTGAGGGCAGCTGCTACTCTACTGAAATCCCTAATGAAGTGGCGGTAGAAGTTATGGTGGGTGGGTCTAGGCCACTCTGCCACCGCTCTGATCTTTTCCAGGTCTTTTCCAGGTTTCCAGTCTGCACCCACCCACTCTCAATGATGTACCCCAAGAAGCTAACAGAACTGGCGTGAAACTCACACTTCTCAGCCTTCACGAAGAGCTTATTCTCCAAGAGCCTCTGGAGAACCTGGTGGACCTGGAGGACATGGTCAGACATGTTCTGGGAGAAGATGAGTATGTCGTCTCGGTAAACGAACACTAAGCGATTGAGGTAATCTCTGAGCACATCATTCACCAAGGCTTGGAACACAGCGGGAGCGTTAGAGAGGCCAAAAGGCATTACCAGATATTCAAAGTGTCCTAGTGGTGTGTTGAAGGCCGTCTTCAACTCATCCCCTTCTCTGATTCGGACCAGGTGGTAAGCATTCCTGAGGTCCAGTTTTGTGAAGACAGTGGCACCCTGGAGGGGCTCAAAAGCAGAGTTGATCAACAGCAGAGGGTACTTGTTCTTGATGGTGATGTTATTTAACCCGCAGAAGTCAATACAGGGGCGCAAGGAGTGATCTTTTTTAGAAACAAAAAAGAAACCAGCACCAATCGAGGAGGATGAAAGTCGAATTAAGCCTGCAGCCAGTGAGTCCTTTATGTACCTCTCCATAGCCTCTCTCTCAGGATGAGATAGATTGTAGTGTCTACTTGTGGGGAGAGGAGCACCAGGAAGAAGATCTATGGCGCAATCATAGGGGCGATGGGGAGGCAAGGAGAGAGCCAAGTCTTTTCTGAACACTTCACCCAGCTCATGATACTCAGCAGGGATGGTAGACAAATATGGAGACTCAGAGCTAGGTGGAGTGGCAGTGACCTCTGCTGGAGGCAGACAGGTAGAATGGCAGAATTAATTCCAACTGGTTACTCTCCCAGTAGACCAGTCAATATGGGGATTATGTTGTTTCAACCAGGGGTGGCCCAGAACTAGGGGTGTTTCGGGGGAAGAGATGATATAGAAGTGGATCGTCTCCCTATGATTGCCGGACAGAATCAAGGATACAGGGAGTTACTCAGGCAAAAAGGCTGCCATCAAGAGCACAAGCTGTGCGCGGGGATTCCAGCTGTTCAAGGGGAATACCGGACTGGAGGGCCAAATCTCAAATCTTCAGCATCAGAGTTGACCAGAGCTAGGAGAGGTAAGGAGAATCGTTCGTAACCAAGGGTGGCGTGGATTTGCATTTTGGGTTTGGATGGGGCTGCAGGAACAGTCTGGCTCACCAATACCCCCACTACTACTGGTGGGCCATGTCTTTTGGCCGAACTGGACAAGTAGCTAGGAAGTGACCGGATTTACCACAGTACAGGCACTCACCCACCCTCATCTTGTGGAGCCGCTCAGCGGGGGATAGACAGGCGTGGCCCAGCTGCATGGGCTCTTCGCCAGAGGAGGTGAAGCTTGGGCCACAGGGGACGAATGAACTCCCGTTCTCCCGAGAGGTGGTGGGGAAGAGCGAGAGGTGAATGGTGGACGGGAGCGACTAGCCTTCTCCCTGCGCTGCTCCCGCAGGCAATTATCTAGCCTGATGGCTAGGGAAACAAGAGAGTCAAAGTTAATGGGTTCATCACAAGAAGCTAGTTTATCCTTTAAATGATCACTAAGCCCATTCAAAAACTCTCCCTGCAGAGCCTCGTCATTCCATCTGGAGTCCGCTGCCAGCGTTCTAAACTCCACAGAAAAGTCTGCCACGCTTCTAGGTTCCAGACGGAGATTTAACAGACGTTTAGCAGTGTCGCCACAATGATCAGGATGGCCAAAAACTCCCTTCATCTTCAAAACGAAATCCTCAAAAGACAGAGAGACGACTGGCTGGTTGGCATTTACAGCTTCTACCCAAGCCAACGCCCTTCCTCTCATTAGTCCCATAATGTAACATACCTTGGATATATCCGAGGGGAATGTCATCAGCTGCTGGTTGAACACCAAGGAGCACTGGAGGAGGAAACCCCTGCATTTGCCCATATCCCCAGCGAAGGGCTCTGGGTCAGGAACATTGGATTCTCTGGGCAGAAGGGGCACTGGAGGTCGAGCCAGAGGGATAAACGGGCTGGACTGTGCTGCGGAATCTTGCGAGGAGAGTTGAGCTGTTAACATAGCAACTTGACTTGTTCACTGAGTGATTTGAGTTACCATAGCCTGGTTGTTGTCGGAGAGGGCCCGAAGGATCCGTTCGTGTTGGCCTAATAACGCTCCTTGGCTGGCGATTGCTTTCCGTATAGTGGCTGATTCCGTGTCTGGGTCCGCTGGTTCCATGCTGGCAAGATCATTCTGTCAGGTGTGTGTAGGATTTGGACCCAAGAACAGGACTAGGACGAAGGCTGGCACAGTACAAAGTGGTTTATTAACAAGGCGGGGGAAATTTGGGTATGGAGAGCAGAGCCAGAGACCGGTGGAGTGTGGCAGGTAGCGGGAGCTGAGCAGATGGCTAGACAGCAGGCTGGCGGGGTGCAGGTCAAGGCAGGCGGGTAGAGATCACAGGAGAGGGATGGACCTGGAGCACGGGTAGACACAGGGTTAGTCAGCAGCAAGCAAACACGGGGAAACACAGAACCAAGCTTAGTTGACCGTAGTGTTAGTACCACGTTGGCGAACTGATGATCTGGCGAAGACTGGGGTGTTGACGGGAGGAGTCGAATGGGAGCACCACACCCACACACACACAGACAGAGAGAACAAACAGGGGACCAACAAGAAGCACCAGGAAGGGAAAGACAGCAGAAACACTAGGAATGAGGGAGAGGCACAGCTGAGATCATGACAAAGAAAGGTTATTAAAAATAGAGGATGAGGAAATAGGAGAGAAAATATGAAGAAAACAAAAGATTGAATAAACACAGAGTGAGACGTAATGTACAAGAGTGTGACACAAGCAACTCCACATCCACATGCTAGATGCAGTCACTTCATGCGTACACACCAATATGCATAAGTATCAGATGTGCCACTTTATTAGGTACACCTTCTGCAATTTTTATTCTAAGTGCCCTTTTCAAACACTGAGACAGATTTTCTAAAGGGCCATTGCTAAAACTGATCACCTGAGTATCTATGAGATAAAGGGCCATATAACCAGTATGAAGGGCATTTATGCCACAGGCTATTCAACCCCAGGTTTCACTTCAAACACAACAATACTTCTGCCATAATACTATATGAATAGTGTCCAGTCAAAGCACTGCAATCTACATCAGCAAATACATGTAATACGATTTTGCATTATATGTATAGAGCATTAGCTATAACTTTGTAGGATAACAGCCAATGTGGTTGTTGTCCTTTTATAAACACATGTCTGTGTTTAAAAGGAGCAGCATAGTGAACTCATTTGTACTTTGGGGAATCTGTGCATGAAGTAATGTTGGCATAGACAGTAGCATATGCCTTACCTCTCTTTAAGAGCTTACACTGGTCTGCAGTGAGCAGTTAAGAAAACACAAATGTTTTCATCATCTCCATAAAATCATAAGATGATGCCAAACTGCTTGGAGAAGCAACCATTAGGATTGTTGACTGTTCTGGACTGTAAACACAATTTTTAACCTAAACCTCATCTAATTTTTACACCATTTACTGTATGATTACTTTTGGTCTGAATATTGGCCATATTTTTAAAATAGCATGCCAAAGTGTCAATCAAGTGATTCTCAAAATGCCTCTTCACTTTCAGCAGCCCAGCACAGGTTCAGGACAGGGCTGTGTCCGCCCGTCCATCAAACATGATATCTCAGGTGATATCTCTGAATCTCAGACACCACTGGTCTGATTTTGACGAAACTTGGAGGGATGACACATCTTCGCATATGTTCCAGAGTTTAAAAATAAAGAACACTCATTGGCCTACTAGGGGCACTGCAGTTCAAAAATTTGTAACTTTGAAAACCAACACACCTATACCATCAATCCAATTTTGAGGAAATTTGGAGGGATGATGCATCTTATTACTGCCCAAGGGGTGCTTGCATCATTCGTACTTGTCCTTTATTCTTTATCCATCCTGGATGGCAAGTAATTTCTCTGATTACTCTATAATATACGTGTATTAACCTTGAAGAGATCATCCTACCCTGGCCCACTGCTCTGTGTGCAATTCAACCTTTTCATTTTCTCACAACAGGCTATAAAACATGGTTGTGGTAAAGATCAGCTCAATGATATCTCATGTGCAACAAGTAGTAATGCAGAGTATATAAACCTAAGACAAATAGCAAATGGTGTCGTGTATGATTCTAAATATGCAAGATGCAAGAAGGAAGGAGTGATGAAATGAAAATGCTGACAGCACAGGATGAAAAAAATATAAATAAAAAAGTAAGGGGGGAGAAAAGGAAAGGGTAAACTAATAGATTTGTTTGAACTTGAGGTTTGGAAATTTACAGGCATACTTGGTAAATAATACCAAAAATTAACATTATTGTGTCATTTCTTGTGTCATGATATGGGCCTTAAGGATCAAACAGCAGACACAAAAAAAGATTATTATGGCAGTGATAGTCAAAACTGGAGATATTAGGAATAGTTGAGCATTTTGTTTTAATTGTGGCAGTTGTCAGCAACAGTGTATCTCTCCCTGAATTACCCCCCTGATCTCTGTGTGAAATCACTTGTCCATTTGGGATGTCTAGGTTACTGTCACAATGTCAACAAAGTTGGGCTCTGATTCATTGTCAGTAGAACAATTCTAGAAAATCTTTGATGATATGACCAATATCAGTCTAGGCTCTCTTGCTTCTATCTTTGGGAGATGTCATTATCAGTGATTGGACCATCTAAAGCCCTATTCGCATGGGGCTAGTATTATGTGGGTACCTTGTGTAATTAATGAATTACCCCCAACCTTTGTGTTGAGTGAAAAGCATTCACACGAAAAACAAAATATGAAATTATGACATTATTATGGGCCATTATGAGGGTCTGAATCACCCTATTTAAGCAGGCAACTTGATATAGTTAAAAAATTGCACTATAAAGACCATAATGATTTTGCAACTGAGATGATGTACTAATTTTTTAATGGAATTCTCATCCTATTTTGATGGGTGAGGTTTTCATTGTGCCTTAAGAAAAGTTTCCATTTCACTGCATAGTAGCTAACTATTTGAAAAGTAAACCCCTCAGCCCTTTCCAACCATTAATCTCTTGCTTCTGGTGTTTGAAGCCGTTGATTGGTCCCACAGCTGTATGTTACATGCCGTCTGCCTTATGAAAAACAGAGCCCTCTGAAATTCATCTTGCCACCCAAACCACATCAGCTAATTGACACTCAAACAAAGCTGAGAGAGCTGCAGTCTGCTGCACTGATTGATGGACGAACATGAAAAGTAGCCTGCCTTCTCCCATTGTGTGACTGTTCAATCAAACCTAGGCCACTGTGCCTGCCTGTCATCAATATGCATGGAGATAGCCTGTCACCACTTTTCTCTGCTCCTGTGTGAAGCGACACAGCCTGTCTCTTTTCCTTTGTTTGTGAAGGTGTATCCGTCTGCCCACCAGAGTGAACATCGCAAGAAAGTGGCCCATCTGCAGTTCTTTCTCATCAGTCTCTCCAAGAGAGTGAGGAAAGAGAAAAACATCTGTTGCAAGGTTCATCTTTGCTTATCTCTACAGTAGGAAGACACCATATGGTAATTTTGTGAACCACAAAGCAGTTTATCATTCGCAAAAGGAACAGTCCACTGTTTAATGGATCATCTGTTAAAGAAATTCCAGTGCTACCAAACAAATAATATGGGGTAAAGTTGAAAAAAGGTAAATTGCTTGAGAAGAACTGATTTGCTCTTAAAACACATTGTCAAATAATTACATGTATTTGAATGAAATTTAAAGGCATTTTAAATTTTTGTATATGCAATGGTTTAAATACCACCCTGACACAACTGACCTCTGTTGGCCATGTCTCCAGCTAAGACTCATGATATTTTACACGGGACTTTCATGAATAAAAGATAAGCTACTATAAAAAATATCTACCTGTGGTCATAAATCGTTTTATTGTAAAGATACATGCGATTCAATTGATATATGGCCTTCAAACTGAATACTTCACAAATAACTGTTTTCTGTTTTCTGGTAAATTATGAAATACTTTTAAATTATGGTAGATAAGAAAGGATGGATTGTGTTTGTAGCATCTGCCCCATGCAGTAATAGTTTTTTCCTAAACATACCCAGTATCTTTGCCAGCAGAGGTTCCTGTAATATTCTAACTTTGAAGTCTATTATTAGCTCATCCTCTGTGGCTTTAATTCCAATTCTTAGGATGTTGATCATCAAAACAAGTTTTACATTCAATAATATCCTTAGCTACAAAATAAATTATGCTGCTTTTTTCACTATGTATTTTGTTATGCCAGTGTAATCATGCTGAAATAATTTCAGGAAAGGCAGTAACTTAACTAAATAGTAATGCATCACAAATATGATGATGTACATATTTTCTATTGTAGTGCCATGCAGAATGTTAAGTACAAGCAATGACATTTGGGACCGTACCAGATCTGAAGTAGACATAGTAGGTCTCCTGACACTCCCTTCGACAGTATATTTGAACAGATGTTCCTGGTGAATGAGACACGAGTAAACAGGTCCTGTCAGTGTTTGTCTCTCTGGTGTACAACAGCTGTCAGCACTCATGAGACAGGAGGTAGGGGGAGAGAACTTTAAGGAGGAGATTCATGTAAAGGACAAAGGGGCTGGTGCCAATAGATTTTACCTGCAAGGTAATGTTTGCAGTATCTGTTCAGAGCTGTTGGGATTTGGAGGCATGAAGAATCCAAATATACGGGAGCTGTATGATGATGATGTATATATTCATTATGGGCCTGATTCAGACTGCGTGAAGTCACACAGGTCTTATGGGATTTACATCCGCACGTTTGAGCTTTTCTTATTCAGACTAGTCATTATGTGCACTTGTGCACAGGTTTGTTCAAAACTTTGGCTTCTTTGTCTTTCCCATCATAAGGAGGAAAACCAGCTATGGACATTTCTCCATGATACTGTGTGCCTTTAATTCAGTTTTAATTAGGATGGTGCACAAACATTGAATTGTTATCAATTCATTGGATAAAACCAAAATAATAAAACCAAACTTTTATAGAAAAGGAAAAAATATTGCACACTCAAAAAGCAACTCCATAAAGAAAGATATAATGCTCATACCAACATTTTGGCCATGTTGCCTTGCCAAAACAACCAAACTACATAACAAAACAATCGTAAAAAGATGCCTACATTGTGTAATTCGGCTGGATTTATGCAATTGCAATGGGGAGGCAGTGGTCCAGTCTGTCATTATTTTTCATAAGTTCATAACAGAAAATGTTTGCTATCTGGTTTCTTTTTAATTAAGCATTTTGTCTTAAATCTGTTCTTCTGCACTTGGCACCCTGATGGTGGTGATAATGTTTGGAAAGCCTCAATATGATGTAAACTGTTGTCGATCGTGCATCTTTGTGTTTGTATATTGATATTTCCATAACAATCCTGGACACCCTGTCTGAAGCAGAACCTGATGCCAGGATGGAAAGAAGGTATGTTACCTGGAGTGAAATGGGAGGGATGGCCGCTGTGCGATCAGAATATTAGCTACACTTTTTTTAATAATTATTATTCTTATTATTATTTTAACATAAGATAATTAATTATTTTGCTTGGTGCTTGCAAATTGTATAGGTAGACTATGGGGAGTATAATGTTACGGCAGCATGTCCAGGCCCTGTTGTTGACGAACCACAGGCCCACAGTGGTACTAAAACACAGTTTAGAAAAGTCATTGGTGTTGAGAATTATAAAGGCACTTACCACTGGCCCTGGGTGATACATTGTTAGTCTCGTTATGAATAATATGAGGATATTAAGGTGATTTTAGCTGAACTGACAACGAGTGACATTCTGGTGTCTAGGCCCTACACAAACTGTACCGGCAGGCTATATTCATAGATGTCGTTAATGCGGAGTCGATTTTTATATGTAGGATATATGGCAGAAATAAAGCTGTTTGTTGTGCAGTAAAATCATCATTTGATGGAGTTCATGCAGACTGTGTGTAGCTGGCCAGTTTTCGGGACATGGTGTTGTTTTTTGTTAAATATTGCAGCTCTCCTCTGTCTCGTCGTGTGCTATAGGCTTCATTTTACTATCATCTCTTGCCTTTATATCAAATAGAACTTGTGAGGTTATTGCACCAAAAAATGTCTTTTGTTAGTCAGTGGTCATTTCAACACCACAGTGAAATAGACAGCTCCTCTGCTCTCAGGCGCTGATGCTTGTTTTCACATTTCAGCGTCAGAGCACTATCCATGGTTCTGATAGCTTTCTCTTTGACCTCGCTACTTTCCCAATACAATAGCCTAAGTAACTCATTCGACTGTAAAATACAACACATTGTTGGTAAAAAATATATATGCCTAATTGTGTGTGTGTGTGTGCTTCATAACTAGTAACTAGCGTGTACTAGGGCCCGTCATAATAAAAAAAAAGTATTTAATTTCAGTGTTACTGGTTATTGTTGTATTAACCCAACATATGAACCCAACAATTCACATCCTATTTGATGTCTCTGGGATTTATTAGCATTGGACTATTATTGGATTATTGGACACTGATGAGAGCACTAGACATAGGGCAGGGTTTGGATGCCAAGAAAATACCAATGGACTTAAATCAGAATGAGAATCCGCAGATACTAATGTGAAGGGCATGCCTTGATTTACATATTGATCACCACAAGTGCGCAACTAGCAGGAGGCTGTGTATCCCCATGTACAGTGCAGTGGTGCTTAAAGCTGCATTATCACCAAATATATTGGCTTATTTTCAATCTAAGTAATGTTTTTAGGCTGGACAAGAGAAAATCCACCCATCAGCGATGCATGAAACCTTTGGCCCATGTTTGCCCCTGTGGTGGGGCATGAGCAGTGGCAGGATATCTTCCTGGCAACCAAGAATTGATGTGTTTTACATATTAGGAAAACAAGAATTACGCTGCAATCTGTGAGCAATTTTGGATTGCAGTTGGTGCAGTGTAGCATGGCAGACGCAGCTCTGCAGGGATCGGCTTCACTGTCTCTGCCTTCAGAGAAAAATAATTAGATCTTTGAAAAGTCTACCAGCAAAAAAGGAGAGTGACAAATGAAACAAGAATATATATTGGTGCTGCCTTTACTCATTGGAAAGACATCAAGGAGCAGCAAGGCATGAGAACGATGCAGCAGCAATGATTGCTATCAATCATTATTAGCAGTGTGAATATTGGCTGTAGCAAGGTTAGTGCACTTACTACATGGGTAAGTTGTTACCCTAGTCACTGCAGAACCATCGCAAAGCGTTGTTCATTTCTGCATGTGTTCATGTGGCAAAGTTAAGTTGCTAGATAGGAGAGTTGCTAAGCACGTGCAAAACTACTCCATGGAGCTTCTTTATTCTTTTCTTTATTAACATCAGCATCTGGTTGATGACCAAACTCCATCCATTAGCATTTAGGCCCTGCACCTCATAACATTTGTAAACTACCCAAGTGCTCTTACACTCAAATGAAACTAGAAATCCTAAGAATTCTATTGATCATGCTAGCTCACTGGGAAAATGGGTAAACATGGTGTATTTGAAGATATCTTCAATATATCATTAAATATAGAGATGTGGTACCTAATTTATCACTGATTGCTAAAGGATCAAACATTGACCTATTTCACATTGTCACTTCAATAGTCCTACATACAATGTGAAATTAAAAACACAAAACTACATGCTGTGGGCCCTATACCTGATTGCAGTATGGTACCAAAAAGCTGATTTGTATGATGATCTAACTGGTCTTACCAGCCTTTTGAATATGCAAACTCCAGTTTTGCAGTTTTAAATCACTATCTAAAATGACCTGTGATCTCTAGGATAATCCTTGGCGCCAAAATAAAATCTATGTACATTTATTCTAAATATTTCATAATCCATACGTGAGTTGGTTGACTGAAATCCAAAATGATTGATACCAAATCACTTCACTTCAAGTGTTCTTCAAGGTCTTGAGGTAGTATTTTTCAACACATAAATCAATTTACAAAAATCAAAAACTGAACAAGTCTGTATAACTGCTTTTAGCAGGACTTGGTCCAGCAATTTATGATTCATAATTGAGCTTGAAAATGGTGTTCCTCAGGTGCTTACCTTGTTATTCCTCAGTAACATCCAAGCTAACTTCCCCTTCCCACTCCATAGTAAATACATATGGAAACATTGTTGTTTGTTTTGTTTGTTTTGTTTAAAAGTGAGTTGCCTTCAGTTGCCTTGAAGTTGCCTTCAGCTGTAACCTTAAGGCTGTTTTATGGTCATAAGAAGTGTCTGTCGACAGGGTAGAATGACGGAAATGATGCCAAAATGAATAAATGCACACATAATATGTGTCGTCCGATGTCATGTAGAAATTTGTAAGGTTGGTGGCCACTGAATTTCAGGCCAAGCAGCTGTTTGGTGAACCTGAAGGGGTTTGCAATGAAGGCAGACCATTTCCTGGCCCTTTCCCCCCACCTTCTGTGCCATTCTGCCCTGTGCAGCGTGATAAGCTTCTTCCTTAGGGTGCTGCGGAGCTCTGCCAGTGCACCCCTAACTAACTACTACTACTAACTACTTGACCAAACAGTATAGAATACACTTATATTAATTGTAGATCACAGCACTTAGTTGGTAGTTATTATACATGCAGCTAAAGTTATTATAACTAGTAGCTTTAATAACAAGTTGATGTGATACCATTTTGCTATAAAATTAAACTGCTTCCAAAATTGACATTGACAGTTTTACTTTTATAACTCCTTGCCAAGTCCAATTTATTAT
>OOFE01016628.1:6341-21480 GCA_900323365.1 Monocentris japonica
GGGTGTGAAGTATAATTCTCAGCTCACAATCCAGAAATTTTGCAGCTGATTTATAGCTGCTCATTACCTGAACAAAGAAACACACACACACACACACACACACACACACACACATAAACAAACAAATGCACACACATGTCTTATAAAAATCTGATGTATGGCCACATTTATGTGCATATACCACAGATATATACTGTAGCCTTTCCCCAGGCCAAATAAACACATTTAGAACTATCTCATATATTAAACCATAATGGAAGTACAGTATCTATATATGCTGGCTGCACGCATTCATGTGTATGTATGTGCGTGTGTGTGTGGGTTTATGTATATGTATATGTGAGGTGCATTGAATTAGCAGTGTCTCTGCACCTGGTTTCCATAGTAACTCAGGCAGATGGCAGGGAGAAAGCAGCAGGCGTGTGCTGTGTAGATGAGGATAAATCACCAATAAGCTCTTTTAGTGCTTCTCTGCCTTTTCTCCTACACACAGAGAGTCTAAGGAGCATTCCCAATCCTTGACCTCAATCCCATCATCCAGCTCCTCTTACTGCTCCCCTTTTCTACCTCTCTCCTGGTATTAGTGAACTAGCAAAATTATGCCCTCAACATGTCTTTTCCACCATGGAAGTGGGGTTGCAGGTTAAAGCTACACTAGGCAAGATTTGTATGTGAAAATACACACGTCTTATCAGCCTAAATCACAAACCAAACAACGTTTTATCTTTTGCCTCTCTCGACCCATTGGTAACCGCTTGGATTAAAGTGATTAGACTGGCAGTGTTGTTAAAGTGTGCTGTGTGCAGTTTACTGATCTCACATTACATGATTTCTGGGTATTGAAGTTGAAACAGTTTTCAAACAGTTGCCTCTTGTTGCCATTTGGAGCCACAAACGTGCCAAGTTGCTGAGTGCAATTTCAGAGCACAAATCCACACAAAAACACAACTGTGGGCACTGTCACACTGCATGCACACATACACACTCGCACACGGACACACACACACTGCCATTTCAACCTTCCAAACCCCATCACCTCTCCACACTTAGACCCCTTCTGGGTTTCACCTCCTTAACACATATACTGGGGAGTTGAACCAGAAACCTCCCACATAAAACATATCTACTTCATTAACCTTCAGGAGGTTTGCTGCCCTCCCGGGGGAAGGGAGGAGAGAAGTCGGGGGAGGGATTAAAGTCAAAATCCATGCTAAAATCGGAGCGTCTGTCTTCCTCCCAATGGAGCAGCTCCGAGATGTACTGTATTTCTTGATCATCGAGAGAGTCCAGGGCCTCTGGTGACTGGCTTTGTAAGAAAACTGACTCATGTTTATGAAATGTACACAGAACTGCCCCAGATAATAGGAATACTAAATGTGAATTATGTTTTGGGGTGAATTTTCTGTATAAATGAGGCAGCACGATGGCTGTCAAGGAATGATGGATGGTGGATGCTCTAAAATGTGCCCTCAAAGAAGTGAGGACCAGCAAATTGTCATCACTGTGGAGGAGTATTCTCATTTTTCTATCCCTCTGACAACCTACACATTCCTGTGCATCTCTTCTGTGGTTAATCAATGGTTTACCTTGATTAAAACACATTCCACTCTCTCTGTACTGATCAATAGAGGGAAATCATGGCAGTGTAATCCAGATAGGCAGCACAGCTGACCACAGCCAGAAATAGCCAATAAACAACACCCTGATACACAGAGACATAACTCCTCACAAAAACTCATTCAGCATAGTGTGAGTTTTTGTAGTGTAGCTCTCATTCACCCCCATCACGCTATTTAAGACACAAACTGGCACACAGACTCACACATATGTACGCAAGCACAAAATATGTCTAATCGGCAGCATTACTGACCTTCCATGGCGTACTTCATATCCAAGGCAAAGAGGTTCCATGTGATCTCGGCGCTGATCTTGCCCATATTCAGCTCCTGTGGAAACCTGGTGGAATTGAAATTGATTCCAATCAGACTCATTTCCGCGTAATGACACGCTCCACGGGGCAGCCCGGGCCCAACCTGAATCCCTATCAAATGAGTTAACAGATGTGTGAGAAGATATGTCCGGTGAGTCTCATAATCTAATAATCCCCTATCATTTCAATACATGTTTTATTTGGGGTGGAATGGGCATGAAGGCGTGGGGCTGAAAGATGGGAGAAAGAGCAAGAGGAAGTGACACAGCAAGAGAGAGGGCGGCAACCCATTTGGCAAGTAAATTGTTATTTTCAATGCCTATGGATTTCCAGTCAAACCTTGAATGTGAGATGCCAATGGTGTAATTATCCGTGACTTCAGATGCTGATGGGAGGACATTTATAGATGACGGGGCCTTGGCTCGGGGAAGGTTAATTTCCATGGAAATGTTTTACTTTTGCACGACACCGCCGTGTTTCTAACAACAAACACGTTCGCTGGACAATTTCTATTGCAATAGTAATCATTTGCTCAGCTGGGACACACACACACACACGCACACACACGCACACACACACACACACACACACACACACACACACACACACACTTGCCTCTAACCTCCCCTTCCTCCTCAGGCACATTCTTTTATGGGGAAAGAAATAAATGCTGAGACTAAAAGGCGGATTTGTTCTCCCAGTGGCAACTGGAAGGAAAAGAACATCCCAGAAACAATTGCTCCCTCTGACGCCTCTATTGCTATCTGTCAATCTTTCTATCCACCTCTATTCTTCTTCAGTCTCTTCATACTCCCACATTGTGTATTGGAGGCAAGGTAGACAATGAAGACCCTCGGTAGCACAAATGAATGCGACATGTGCTGCTGCTGTGCATGTTGTTATGTTGTCATTGTGTTAACCTTGAAACTATTCAGATTTGTGCATGAAGATGTCTTTTGACTGCAGCATTTCATTGTATATTTTTAAGTGTAAAATAAATTCAGTCAGTCCATCTACAAACATTTGGTCTGAGGCTAGAGAATTTGCAGGTTAGATTCCTTTGTATCCTCAGCGGGAAGCTGCCAGAGCAAAACAAACAGTCAAACATTTTCTCTGGCTACACCCCATTATTCAAAGCCAACCCCTTGGTCGACCCCTGGGTTTATTGAGAAAAAACATCTGAGTTGCTGTCACTCTGGATCTTGACCAGGGGAATGTGGAGGAAACAGGCATGCATATTGCAAATCTATCATTAGACAGTGTAGGAGAGAAAGCTCTGGGCATAAACAGAGTTTTAATAAGCATTGTAAATCAGTAAGAGGAAGGGGAAAGAAGGAGGGGGAAGAAAGTGAGAGAGAATGTGTACAGTGTTTTATTCCCCAAATCCTCTGCAGGAGAAAAAACACCTCATGCACGCACCCTACCTAAGACAAATCCCTTATCGGTTATATAATTCAGCACCAGTCTGCAATCCCTTTTTATCCATCTATACTGTCTTACCACACAAACAAAACATTTCTCAGTGCTGGGTTCTCAGATGGTGGACAGGCTAATTTTTCTCCAAAATTGATAGGTCACATGGACAACAAAAAATTTCACTTAACATACTTGAGATAGCGGAATACACCCCTCCTCTTCCCTCAAATTGACTTTCAGTCCAACCAGACCCACGTCCATCTGATCAAAGCAGTTGGGGTCAGTTGCACAGTACATTGTACATTGCAAACTCAGCCTCTCTTGGCATGTCAGTTTGTGTTCAGGATGGTCATTTTTAGCTATACACAGTAGTCTGCACATTGTACCTAGGTACTTCACCGTCATACATAATAGAAGATGCACTGATGGATATTAAGGCTTTGACACAATGTTTAACAATGCATGTGTAAGAAAGATAGCTAACGGCCTACCATAAAAGTAGGCATACCAACCAATAAAGTACAGCTGGAACATATCTGGTCAAAACCACTGGTCAAATGTAGCAGTACATACTGGTTAATGACTGGGGTGTAGGCCGTCCGGTCCTCATCAATTACAGTCACCATGAGGGTGATGAGTTTGGGCCAGAAGTCCAGGTTCTTTATTGAGGGACCCTGCTCCTCGCGGGAAATGTCCTGCTTCCGCGTCTATGGAGAAGGAAAATAATGAATGGGAGAGTTGGAAGGCAGTGCAAGAGTGCGATGAAGGTGAAACAGTAGATATGGAGTTAAATGAAACGGAATTCGGGATGAGAAGAAAAATGAAAAGATTTAGGGGATGGGTTCAGCAGAGAGAGGGAGAGGAACAGAAAGAAAGAGAAAGCCAGAGAGAGAGAAAAATAGAGGTTGCAGTTATTTATACATTTATACATTCAGCATTGTGTGTCATAATGTGTCGTATTCGCCATGATGATGATCTTATGTGATTTCAATGCCATCCTGTAGCAATTGCCCCTCAGGGAAAAATGAAGTTTATTTAATTGAACTGGTAGGGAGGGACAGGGACTTAGCATTGTGGCAGTATTGTGACAGTCCTTTACACTTTTAGGGAAAAAACTGAATAATTGAGGACAGCCAAAGACCGAAGGTGGACCTTGCAAGAAAAGCTTTTTGTATGGCATGGCTGAACGTCATATTTTATTCATGCCATGGCACGACATAAGAACTGACCCCAGACCACCCAGACACTTTAAAACTTCAACACACACTTCCGCTACTTTCAGCACATCACTCTTGTGTGGACGTGGATGCGTGTTTAAATGTGCAGCCATACAGCAGACCCTTTGAAATACATTATGCATGGTGTTTTTTGGTGTTTTTTTAACAGTAGTACTATTCTCTGATGCTGTCGCAGAAATCTCTGTTGCTGTCCCGAAGAGAACTCATCGATTCTGCAACCACTCATTATTCTCTCTTCGCCATATGTTCCATGTTGAGTGCGACTAAACTGAGCTTCTCTAGTCGGTATCACTGTCTTCCACTCTGCTGGCTCTGCCACAAACAGGTATCACAGAGAGGAAGGAATGAAACAGCAGTGATAGCGAGGCCACTCACAGCCACAAAAACACAGCTGAGCGCATATACGGGAACGACAGCCACAGTGACACCGCCAAATACTGTGTCATCGGGATATGTGCTTGCATGCATACAGACATTCATGATTACGTGTGCACACACCCATGCACTTACATGTACTGACAATGACAAAATATAACATGTCACTGTGGCCAGTGGAGACACACCCTCCCAGACAAGAGTACGCTATACACACATTCTCTCATCTGTGTGTCTAGCTCTGGCTGGAACAAAATGTATTTTTGATTTATAGAAAATTGTGTTAAAAATGAAGCATGTCCTGATGTGGTATTGAATAATTTAGGTTGAATTATTTAACAACCTTCAGCGTAATGACTTCAGTACAGCCCACAGAGGGGATATTGTAGGGAGAGTTGGGGGAATGGAAAAGCTACATGAGTCAATTTGTCCTCAACACAGGCTTTAGAATCTAATCAATTCACAGGGAGTTGGGAAAAACAACTTGTGTCCATTGACAGTTCATAGGATGGATTCATTTGTTGGAAATATCCAGTGCATGCCTTGTAAATGATTCAGCTGGAAGAACTAGAGAATTTAATCTCAAAGGAACATGAAACCCGGATATGGCTTACGGCTGATTTTCATGGCAGTCGATCATGTCAACCCAGGGTTCTTTACCTTCTTTCCTCTTGGGCTGACAAATTTAAGTCTCTCATCATGAAAACAGATTACTAGTCATTTCATGGGAGGTCCCATCCCAAGTGTCGTATTGATCAAAGAGACATGAATTTCTCATTTGCATTTTTGCTCATGTTCGCACACAATTTATGTGACCATTTAAATGTAGCAATACATGGAACTGGCACTGGTTTCCACTGTAGAAGTATAAGAGAGGGAGTTCTAGCTGACATGCACTGAGCACTGTTTGGACTTGGCAATTTCTTAGCTGAGCACTGTTAGCCTGTGTTTACATGTACCCAGGGGAGTAAATCAACTCTGTGCTAGTGTAACTGGTCAGGAATGATCTAGGCTGAGGACTGAAATAACATTGGTCCAGGGGACCATGAATTCAAGTGAGCAGCCCCAAAGACAGACATGGTAGACCCATGAAATTCAAGTGACCGCATGGTCAACAAGTGAATACCAGTATAAATAAAAATGAGATCCAAGCTACCTGAAATTGGCCTGATCCTAATCCATAGTTTCAGAAACCAGGATAGTGACGCTCAGATCACACGCAATGATATGCAGAGAGAGTGTGCCTGGTGTGTGAGGCCTGGGCTATCAAGGAGAGATATGCTGCTAAATGCACGAAGGTGAACTTCAGTCTGCTAAATTGGAGATATGAATAATGAAACAAATGTCTCGGCAGGAGGTGAGTCAGCTATGCAAAACCTATTTGCACGTATGTGTGCATCTCTGTGTGCGTGTGTGTATGGGTGTGCGCAGGCACATCTGTGAGTGTGTGTGCGTGCACGTCTGTATGTGTGTATGAAGGACATCGAAGGTTGTGTCATCCCTATTAAATTGGATACAGTATGCTTCCCACTATAGTGTAGTGAAGACTTACTTGGCTCATCTGTAGTCCCCTCATGTGGACACAAACACATTGTTAAAGGTGATTAGGTAGCCTGGCGTCTTTTTACAGTCAGCAACACACCCATGGGCTCCAATCTCAGTCGTACTGAGAGGTGAATACTGTACCTAAACTGAGAGCAAAGTGTAGTCCCCCTAGTTCTGGCACGTAGGGAGGGGGAGGGGGGTACTAGCGGCAATATTTATGGCTTCCTACCAGTGTATCACTCACTCTGGAGAGTAGTTAGTGGTTTATGTTATGTTTAGTGTTCAGCACTTTACGTCTCTATGTGGGAAAAATAAGCATTAGCATGCAACTGGCTTCTCATCAATTCTCGCAATGTGACAGAATTCCCGAATCTCTGATGGTAAGATGTTGCGGCCACAACGTGATCAAATTCCCAAGAGGAGCAGCTGAGTGCAGGATTGGAGCTGCTGCTGTCAATGCAAACGCTATTCTCAAGTCATGGTAAACAGAAATATACAGTAATATATAATGTCTGTATATAAGGGTTAAAAATATACTCCCGGCTATATGTTCTGATATCAAACGCAGTGAGGGACTACTTGGGCATTATCAGCAAATTTCTTATAAATTAAGGTGAACAAGATGCTTACTAGATCATTTCAAATTCCTTGCTCACTAACAACTAGGGTTTCTGATTTGAAGTTCACTTTGTGCTCTTCTCCCACACAAGGAAGCAGTAATATTCAAGCAGGCACAGGAAAGCATGCGCGCCTGCTAACGATTCCCTACCACACGATTCAAAACTCAATTGCTTCTATTCATCTGTCTACTTACGCATTAACATTTACATAGTGTGAAGGCATGTGTGTGTATGAATACATGTTTGCATGGATGCGTGTGCATGGGAGCAGGCATTTCTGGTCTGTGCATCATCATTGCAGCACCTCATTCCTTCACAGCGGATGAGCCAGAAAACAAATTATGGTTTCTTTTTTTGTTCTTTTTGCCCTGCATTATTGCTTGCTCCTTTCCTTTTTCCTCTCATCTTGCTTTTCCCTTTCTGCGAGGATTTAAAGGAACAGTTAAGCCGGATTCCCCCCTCCTCCCCTCCCCTTCCCCACTTTCCAGTCATCTTACACCCAGGCGGAGGCAGAGAGCTTTGTTGCTATGTTATGCAAGCCGCCTGGCTGTGGCCAGGATGTTTCACTGCCTGCCTGGCCACCATGTCAACTCCTGTGTCGGCATGCTCAGTCACTGTCAGTGACTGGAGAATCGGGGTCCCAAATGTGATCCATGTCAAAGGCTACCTAGTGTATATGAATATAATAATGATTAGTCAGACTGAGATTTGCTTCAGGGGGGAGCTGATGTCTTTTTCTTCAGTGGCGGAGGGAATGTTGATGGAGAGGCTGTCTACTGTGTAACTGCAGTGGACGGAGATGTAATTAGTGAAAGTATCTATCTCTCCGGTTGGGTAATTACTTACAATCCCTCAGGCTGTTTAAACAAAGGAAGCTTATTATTCAACTTTGGAGCGGATCGCACCCTATTACGACCCAAAAAGACATTATCTCCTGCAGTGTGGCAGCCATTCTCCTTGGGAAGTGAATAATCAGGCGCAGCCGCCTGTTGCCTGATTAGTTACTCAGGCGAGGCCACTGCAGAGGTTAACTAGCACACGGAAATCCTGATTTACTCTGACAAACAAACTTGACTGGGGGTTGGGTGATGGTGTATTTTGTGAGTATAACGACTGTATAATAATAATGTGGGTCTGTATTGTCTCAATCTCAGTATGAGGACACGCCCCCCAGCTGCTCATGGTGTGCTGGTGATATTCCATTGCTTACCAGAAGGAAATTGGCTTTTCAATGATATTCTGGATGTTTTTGGGCATATACGCAACTTTTGCTTTGGGCATCTATCGTGTGGGCATGGCCAGCAGTGAGCTTTGTTGTGGCTATCAAGTGTGAGGAAGCCAAAGCAACAACAATGATGGAAAGTAGTAAAAACAAAAAACAGTGAAGCTAAGACCCGTTCAAAAACATGGGTAAAATTTTAAAATTGCAGTGTGCCCGTGTTCACCGTTTGCTTAACGCCTGTGGTGGCATTACAGATGCCAGTTACCTCAGCCTCAGGCTCGATGCCATTTCAAAGTAGACAGCTCATCAAAATGAGTGACACGTGTTGGGGCGTGAACTTAACCAACTGAGGGGGAGGAGGGCGGGACTAATAATACACTTCCTGCTTCAAGGTGAAAAGTTGCATATGGTAGCTTTAAGTTTGAGTGAGTCAAAGAGGCAGTCTGATCCAGGCTTTGTGCCGTCTCAGACACTGGGAGATTTTCAAGCTTTCATTTTGCCAAAATGTGCAACATTCTTGTAGTGTGAGATACATAAAGACAAGTTTTTGATAACAATGAGCAGCAATAGCCAATTAGAGCTAGTGAAGAAACAAGGCAGAAACGTATATTCAATGACACTAGACACAGTATGAACATCAAACAAAGCACAATCTAACTAGCTATTTTGATTGAACTTCATTATTTGGGCTATACCCAAATATACATGGTGCTATATACCATTATATACCAGTCTTTTAATGTGTGACCACCCCATCTGTGCCATATCGTTCAGTGTGCGCATCACTACGTTGGCGAGACGAAACAACAGGAAAGGTCATTTAATGTGAGCGGTGCAGAGATCTTAGGTTTTTGTGGTGCATGTTTATCTGTGCACAGGTGGGAAAGCACTGTCATGACTTATCCAAAGCAATCTGAGTTTCAGTAGACGCTAGCTCCTCTTATGAAGGAAAAGCACTTAGATGTGACAGAATCTTTATTTTTAATGATGCTTCTGTCAATAGGAAGAAAACATTGTCATACAGAAAGATGTGGTTTTTGTGATAAATACTTTTCTTGTGAAATAATGACTATTTTATTGTTTGCAGACTTTGGGCTTATTCTGACGATTAATCAACTGAAACAATGTGAAAATAAAATAACTTTCATCATCATTTTCATTGTGAGCCAAAAAAGTTGATGAGCAGGGATAGTCAGCAGGATCTGGTGGTCTGTTTACCTGGTCCAGCAGCTGGTTGTACAGTTCGTGACAGTTATCAAAGATGTATTTGTATGTGGAGTCCAGACATGCTCTCACACAGTCCTTCACCACCATACTGGCCCTGGGTGGACTCTGGAGCTCTTGTACCTGTATGACACATACACATAAAATAACACAATTAACAAAAACACCCATAAACTCATTCAGGGTTAGGGGTCTCCTATGTATGTACATAAGGCACTTTGGATGAAATCATCTGAAAAATTGCACGTTATGTTATGTTACTGAATAGTGTTAACACCCCAAATCATCAACCATATTTACAATGCATTTGGATACAAACATCTATATCCTTAAGCTAACGTTTACATGCACCATTTATGTAATGACATCCTATTACAGGAAATATTCATACAAAGATATCTGCTATTGTAATTCCTTGTGGAAATGTGGCAATCAGCTTACATCTATTGTGTATTTCATAGCTTCCTAGCTGCACCTAGACTAGCATACTGTATAGTATAGCTTCTATGTGTGAGCAGGGGTATATACAGTACTGGCCTGTATGTCTGCACGGGCATGGCACAGAGTGAAAGCTTTGGTAACCTAAAGTGACAGTTTTCATTCCTTTGCTCACAGCTGCCATCTTAGCTATGCCTCAGTGCTCCAGTCCTATATAGCCGCTCCCGCCAAAAGAGAGCTGAATGGAGCTGAGCTTTTCATAAAGCAGGAGACAGCCAGGCTTGCATTCTGGCTGTGGGGACGAGGGAAAACAGGGCAAGGCAGAGCTGGGAGCATTAAAACATAGAGGCCTAATGCAGTATGCATGTCAACACACACTACACAAACACAACCCCATTCTATCAGCCTACTCCACTCTTACACAAACCATAGTCTACCAATCAAGACTGTGTGTAACAACAAATGATCATTTTTCTTAGTGTGGATATAAAAAGGAATCAATGTCCATATTTTTTCCAATGGTGTTGAAAAAGAAGGGTTTTATAGTTCTGTGACACTAGATTGATTTCATTTGAATGACAGGATCCTAAAATCTGGGTTTATGTCTGGTATTGAATGTGGATTTTATGGCCATGTGAACAATATTGACTATAATTAAAATGGCGGGGCAGTTCTGTGATGAAATGTAGTGGCGATACACTACATAGATTAGAGGTCTGCAAAGGTTGTAAGAATGAACAGTGAGAAAGAAGCATATACAGAAAATAAAGCCTGTTAGTAACATAGACACAGAGACCTGATTGACTCATTTTGACAACACACACACACACAACACACAACCTTCATCCTGAAGAAGGTGATGCTGGTCAGCAGGTCAACGGTGGACTTCAGGTCTTGAAGACGCTCTGGGTTTCCAGCAGGAAAATTATCCTGGAGAGAGAGACAGATAAAAGGAAGGAGAAGAGACATCTGGTTCAGAGCAGCTTTTTAACATCACACCAACCCACCACATCATGTCGCTCAGGCCCAAACACTGAAATTGATTACGGAACATCGCCCAGCAATCATAACTAAATGACTGTCTGTCTAATCGTTTAGTGGACAAGGGAGGTCTCCACTGATGAAAACCTCTATTTCAGGGCCATGAAGCCATCAGGCTGCTCAGAGCAGCGTGACGGGGAGCATATAAAGCCTGACAGCCCTGAGGAAAGGCATCACTGCCCTATACATTATCCTATTTCTCCCCCCTTGCTCAATGCTCTAATAAGATCTTTCTTCCTCTTCTATCCCTCCTCCACCTCTGTCAATTCAACAAATGAGCTCTGGAGAACCTGAGTAAACATCCAGAAAATAGAGATAAAAAATCGTCATAGCAGCCTTCAGGTTTGACAGCACAGGAGAGTCTATCTGAGATAATGGCCAATCAGCAGAAGCGAAACTTGCCTGATATTTGTTGGAGCGTGAGGAGTGTGAGGGACTTTTAATAGGCTGACTGACTTAATAGGTTGACTGTTTCCCCCCCAAAAAAAGAAAAAAAAGACAACAGAGTTTGCCAGAACAACAATCATATAAAGCCAACATAAACCTGAAGTACCAAGAGAGAGTAAAAACATAAATTTTGCAATGTGTCCATAGCATGCACTTTCTATCCCTGTTCTGGAGAATGAGGAGAGGATGTGGATGGCCTCGGGGGTTGATGCTTCAAAGACGAAGAGCCAAGTCAGCTGTCTAGTGGGAGCTGATATTTCTCTGGACCCTATGATCAAGGGGAAAGGTGTCATTTAGAGGCAAACATGTTGGCCAACTCACAGACAAACCAAACAGCCTCTAGGCAGACAGAGTTGACACACATCCTGCACAAGTAAATGTGGGTCGAAGAGTAATATTTAGTTGCTTATTTGTAGCAAGAAAAGCTTTTGCCTCAGAACAAGACAGTTTGCGTCAGTGCCTTTTGTAGGAACAATATAGTTGCTCTAGTATTTCATAATGCCTTCCTGAGGAATTTTAGTTATTCGGTTTAAATATTTTAAATGTGCTTAAAGAAGGTTTATCCAACATCCGATCTCACCCAATCCCCACCACACTCACATTAATCTACAACCTTAATTTAGAGGGAAAAAACAGTATTTTCTTGCAGCCACCACCAGAGTCTCATTAGAGGTGTGGAGAGAAGCCCGTAACT
This sequence comes from Monocentris japonica, assembly GCA_900323365.1. Taxonomy (NCBI): domain Eukaryota; kingdom Metazoa; phylum Chordata; class Actinopteri; order Trachichthyiformes; family Monocentridae; genus Monocentris; species Monocentris japonica. Next base: position 18,532 of record OOFE01016628.1, read on the forward strand.
ACCATCAGACACTTTCCTTCCTTTCTGTCCTGGCCATGACATAACCAATAGCCAATAACCACACATGTACAGTATGTGGCCTTCAGACCCAATGAAACCGCTATTCGATATCAATACCACCTTTCACTGCAGCCTTGAATGAAATATCATTATCTGAATACAATCTGAGAGCTCCATGCTGGAACATCAAATGACAAATGAATAGTTGCTTAAAGTTACTGATATCAACTGACTTCCCGGACAAAACATTTTGTTGAACTGGTCAATAACCTTCTTATTAAAGGGCACTAATTCTAACTATGTCAGTATTTGTTTTAACCTACTTCGGGTACCAGATGGGTGGGGTTTACCACATAGGACAATACAATAAGTACCAGAGAGTAAGGGTAATCACAAATATATGAAATATATCTGCAGATCACAGATATTCAGCTTTGTATACTTTTAACAACTCCCCTGGCAATCTGAATTGTCCTGATGCAGGCACTCATCTTAACACAAAATTACTCTTTGACCCTGGTGTGGCGCAATTCATCATGTTATCAATAAGGAATCAATTTCTTAGTAATGTCTCCCTGAGTGATCACTGAAAAACAAATTCTTTATGTCTGAAAAACAAATGTATTCTTCTTATGTAATTTGAAGATTGCTACAAATGTAGAGTGAAACCATTTAATGATGTAATTGTGTTACTAAGAAAATGTTGCTCATCCACTGAGGGCTTTGCATTTTTTAAGTGATGTTAAACTGATGCTTGGTTTCTTCCCATTCCAATCAAAGGCATTAACAGCTTTATCCAGGAGAAGAAAACCGCCCTAAGAAGGACTAAAAATGACTCACAGAGAATTATATAAACTATAAAAATCCATTCATTGAGTCTGCTGAATAATTTAAAAATGAAATGGTTCATGCAGAAACACACTGAATTCCTATCATATTATATGTAAGTGGAGTAAATGCTTCACTGCATAGCAGTTTGAATCTGTTCATTTGTTGATTCTCTGATGTCAAACAATTTCTTGTATAACTGGGAATTATAGTGATTAAAGTCAGGTACTCATTGACAGTCATTATAGTTGCAAAAGAGATAAGTGGGTTCCTTGCAAAAAGCAAAATGCTGCCCACAAACAAAGCTTCATGGTGTTGGCTACCGATATGAAATGTGATAACGTGCTTTGATTGCAGATGGCAACAGTTCAAGAAATATATTGAGTGCCAAACAGCACTTCTACTTCTAGAAAATTAATGTGATTTATATAGATAATAATCAAGGTTTCAATAAGGGACTATCTCCATCATATTTTGTACTTGTACTGAAAAACAATTCAACTTAAACTTAAAAAGCATGTTAAACAAAGAGCACTTCATAGGTTAAATCCTGTGTAACGTCCGCAACAGGGAGTTTTTCGAAATACATAAACGACAAAGATTCTTGAAAAACTGAATTTGGTGAAAATCTCTTCGACCATAAATTAAAATACCAACGTGTAAGCAAACCATTTACCACTTCAATACACATTTAAAACTCACGCTTAACGGAGACATGCTGTCAGTTCTTGCATCAAGAATTCAGGCAAACAATAAATATTAATTCCATCCAAAGACACAAACATCAACAAAGCTTACAGTGAGCTCATTTGCCAAGCACAATTGGGCCTTTAATGTAATCGATACAATTTTGAAAAAAGGTTTGTTGCTCTCTACAGCACTTTGCGATGAACTTGTTTTATTAAAAGCACTTTAGAAATAAATGACTTGACTTAAACCAAACCTGATTAAGATGTCATTTATTGTTTTAGCTATGACTCAGCTGAACAGTGTGATGATTAGCACACGTGTAACCTTTTAATACAGCCTGCACCGTTTGCATTTCTGCTCTGATTCTGGATTACACAATGTGTGGCTTCATCATAACACTTTATCTTTTCAAATAGTGGTTTTCAGTATTACATCTTTGTTTATGTGATGTAACACTGGGTTGGTTAATATAATGCGAGTTGACAGGTTAGCCTAGAGTTAGACTAACTAATGACTGAGAAGTTGTTGGTTAAACCTCTGGCAACAAGAAGAGGGAGTACTGGTAATCATGTGGAAAAAAAGAGAGCTCCAAGGCACTCTTAAAAACAGTGCCCTACGCGTTTCGGCTGAAACATGTTGGGTCCTGTTTTACCGTACAATTATGACTCGTCAAATAGAATAAAGGCTTTTAACAGATTTTTGGAGTGCCTTGGACCTGTTTTTATCCAAAGAGCGCATGGGGTTGGCATTGAGGGCACAGCTCTCAAGTGGTTTGCCTCCTTAGAAACTGAACCTTCTCTGAATATAAGCATCTTTTTCTGCTACCACCACCTGTGGGGTCCCTCAAGGGTCCAATTTAGGGCCTATCCTCTTCTCCATCTATATGGTCCCACTGAGCCTTATTGTTCAGAATACCTCCATTTGAAACCCAGTGACCTGTGTTCCCAAAAGAACTTTAATGACTGCCTTGAGGACGTCAAATCCTGGATGGCAAAACATTTTCTCCAAATGAGAGCAAGTCTAAGCTTCTCTTATTTGGTCCCCTTGACTTCATTAGAAATATCTCGCACAGCCTAGGCCAGCTGTCCTCCGACATCAAACCATATGTCAAAAATCCTGGCGTGATTTGAACTCGGCCCTCAGATTTTTACAATCTTTAACATTAGAAACTAAGAACCATTACAGGTTCTTATCTGGTTTCCAAGAAGAGGGATTATTCCAGCGCTGAGGAAGGAAACTGGAGGGTTGCTGATATTATATCTATGTTGCTAACTCACACTGCAAAAGTGACCTTATAAAGGCACTGAACCCCAAACTGCCACAGGGACGCTGCACTGTGGCCAACCCTGCACTCTGGCCTTTCTAAGAGAATGCATATGGCTATGCTGCTGCTGCTGCTGCTGCTGCTGCTGCTGTGTGTGTGTGTGTGTG